>BQNB010068683.1:0-29338 GCA_026074375.1 Tanacetum coccineum
AAAAAAAGTACAAAAACGTATAAAATAATACCAAGACGGATAAAAACTGGTAAAAACAAATGAAAGCGTATGAAAATGTGTGTAAACGTATAAACACGTATCAAGACGGACAAAAACTTATGAAAACATACAAATGATGAGGTGTAATTTTATACACTTTTTCGGGGTCATTTATCCCCTTAAATCATGATTTATCCTTAACATACGTGCTTAATCGTTTTTTTTTATTTTTAGCACTTGGATGGAAATTTGAGAAAATACACGTAACTTGGGTTCATTTTGGGAAGAAACAGACAAGAATGCAACTCTACACGAAAGTTGATGAAGACCATGTTTACAGACTGTGGAGACGGCGTCACAATTCTCTAGTGACGCCGTCAGAAGACTGAAGGGACGACGTCACACTCTTTGGTGACGGCGTCAGAGTAGCCGACATGAAGAAACATTAAGAAGATTCAGCGAGGCGACGACGTCAGGATTTCTTGGTGACGCCGTCGAGATTATTTTCCTATATATATTCCTCATATTTTAGGGTTTTAAAGTGTGGAACTTTGAAGGGAACTTTTAGGAATTTGGCTAGGATGAATTGTAGCTGACTTTAGAAGTATTTTAGGGTTTTCCAACCCTCTTGTATCATCCCTAAACTACATGTTTTGATCTAGATTCTTCTATCCATTAATATTTCAATATGTCTATGTGTTGTTTGATTATTTGTTCTTTTCTTATCATTAACATTCTTGGCTAGATCTATTAATGTTTGTTTATGATTGTATGTGAATTGGTATGTAGATCCTAATAATATTGCTTCTTGTAGATGTGTGTGCATGTTTAGACTCTAGAACACTAGCCCTTAATTGTGTCAAGATCCTAGAGCGACATGTTTATGTATAAAGGATTCCATCGGTAATAGTCTTCATACCACCTTACCCATCTATGGATGATCCCCTTTAAGTATTTTTTTACGCGCGTCTATCTCCCTAGGGGCCTTGTAACAGTCTTCATACTACATTACTTGTGCGTTGCCTTAGCAAGAGATCACGTAGATGGCGTTTTCGTGTAATTCGTCATTCTTCTCAGAAATACTTACACATACATCATAAGTGTCACAAAGCAATAGAGTTAGGAGAAACATACTAAGGATCATATATGATTAAGTAAACACTTATCCCTTATCATACGAAGTTTTCCACCTTAGCTTAGATTAAAGTAGTTTGATTAGATAAAATCAACCACATATAAACTCGAGATTTAAATTGCTTTCATAAAATATAAAAAGACAAAAGTAATCTTCTCTTAACCTTTAGACCTTTGTTACGCTTAATTTTAAACTTCACACGCTATTCCCCTAGAGAACGATAACAACCACCGAGTCTTGCCTATACTACACTACAACAGTTAGGTACACTGCCTAGGGAGTTGTAAAACCTATTACGTTTACAATAATCGCATCATGTTTGATGAGTAAGAAAGTGTGAGAATCATTTTACTTGTGAAAACGATGATGTTAATATGATGTTGTGGTAAAACTACATGAAACCCAAACAAACACATACCAACAATACATATGAATTCAAAGTGTTGTGAAACAAATTCAATAAGCGCGTACAAAATTGCAACAAGAGTTGGGTTAGAAATTTCTATCATCGACGCTATGCGAGCATCCAACTATCTTACAAAATTGGCGGGTAAGCTCTTAAATAAAGAAATCTCAAAAGCCCTCTTGCCCGGCCAAATTCCTAAACACTCAATACATTGTATTTGAACTAACTAATAATAGTCAGTTTGGATTCCCAATCCCAAACACCCCAAAAGAATATAGCAAAAAGTTACTCTCTCCGTCCCTAAATAAGTGTCCACTATTGACTTCTAGAGTCTTTTTCCATCAACTTTGATCTTAAATTATTTTGTTTATATTATACAATACTTAACGAAAACTATATCAATGAAAATACATTTAAAACTCAACCTATTCATATATTTTGCATCAAGTATTATATAACACAAAAAGAAATAATTAAGGTCAAAGTTGCAAAAGAATGACTTCAAAAGTCAATAATGGACACTTATTTAGGGACGGAGGGAGTAATAAATAAGACTTGGCAAGGCTTAAAGAAGAAAGACTTGCTTATTCCCCAAGCCTATGGCTCAAAGTTTAAGATCAGGATTCTACCCAAGATCGTTTTCGTCTCTGAAAGATCGAATATCGGATTGGGATCTTAAGATCCTACTATAATGTCATTTTTTAATAATCTTTGTAATACTACAAATTATTATATATCATAAACACAAAATTATATGAATATTTCACAGAAATGTTGTCATACATTGTGTTTATGAAATGTTTAAGAAGAATAATATTTTTTTAATTGAACAAAACACAATCTATAAATTTGTAGTTTTTTAGTTTGAGGTTCGAGAAAAGTAAGATCAGATCGGATTAGATCTTAAGATCCTATGGTGAAGATCGGGATCCTATAAGATCTTAAGCTTGCAAAGATCCTATGTAAGATCCGGATCATTTTTATTTTGCAGTATCATATAATCATAAGATCCTAAGATCATGATCGAGATTTTAACAACGATGCTATGGATTTTTCCATACCAAAAAATAGTTACACACAAACAATCAAGGCATCATCAACTTGAAACAACAAAAGATTCCTGTTCCAAAAGTCAAAACACCAAAACACTAGATAACACCACCTCCTTGGTGACACCATAGTACAGTAAGATAAATAGAACGACAAAACAAAAAAGACATAAAAATGTACACCTTCTAATGCATGCAGTACAAGTACTTAGGCTGAAAGTAGTGGTGACTACCACCTCACCTTGCACATTAACGTCATCTTAGCTTTTTATCTCATCTCATTTTACTCATTCTTTTAATTTAAATACTTTTGTTTATAATTTAAAAAAAATACATAGATAAATAAAAACTTGAACGACCTTTCGATAAAAAAAAATCATGGAGTTTTTTTGGAGGATATTTATAAGAAAAAATTACATGTTTCGTCCATGTGGTTTACCCAGAAATCATGTTTCATTCCTATTTGATTTTAATTACACTAATGGTCCATAATTTTCAAACTAATTGTACTGATGGTCCCTATTTTTCAAAATAGGGACCAACTGTGTAATTAGTTTGTCTTGAATTTGTTTACACGGATAGGATAGTCCCTATTTTCCAGAATAGGGACTATCAGTAAAACATGTTTGATAAAATAGGGACCATCAGTGTAATTAAAATCGAATAGGACTGAACAGGATTTTCTGGGTAAACCACAGGGACGATCCGTGTAATTTTTTCTATTTATAATAAAAGCTAAATGAAATGAAGGACGGAGGTCATTTCTTCCGTCATTTCATTTGACTTCATATAAATATCCTCCAAGAAACACCCCGTGATAAAACACGAAAAAATACGGCATTGAAATAAAAATACAAATTACGATACGATACGAAAACACATATCATCCTATTTGTTTTCTTTGTGCATCCAACGGATTTTGTGACTAATGTTATCTTGTATTTGTGACACACAAATCAACAACGTTTTCTTAGCCTCGTAATCTTTCCACGCTTCATCATCCAAAAATTTGTCAATCAGAACACGTCTTTCTGACGAAATGTCTTTGCATTTTGTATATTGTTTTCTCAAATATTATTTTGCCGTCTTTGCTTGCTCAAGCAGATTGATAACGCCGGCAATAGCTTCCTCACGAACCACATCGTCTTCATCACATTGTTTCTGAATATACGTTTTGAATTATTTGACAGTACGAGGAAAGAACAAGACATAAATTAGAAGTTAGAAGAGTATAAATATTGAATATTGAAAGAGTGAATGAATATGCAGGTATTTATAAGGGGTGTTTTTTTGAATGAGAGTATAAAATGGTGAAATTAATGGATATTTATAATGCATGTATTTATAAGGGGTGTTTTTTTTAATGAGAGTAGAAAATGGTGAAATTAATGGATATTTATAATGCATGTATTTATAGAGGGTGTTTTTTTGAATGAGAGTAGAAAATGGTGAAATTAATGGATATTTATAAGTAAAAAAATTAGGTAGTTAGAACTTTTTATATACATATAGGAAAATACATGGGGCTCATAATTTTTCAGACTCACCAAAAGTGAGCCGGTCACCTTTCAAGCCTTTTTTTTTGCCAAGTCACTTGTGAAGGTGTTTGTTTATTTTGAGGGTCGCGCGTGAGGTGAGCCTCAATCAGTGAGCACTCACGTCAATCTTACCCCATTCCATTTCTCTTTATTTAAAAAAATAGAGCTCAATAAAATATCACCAAATTAAAATCTAAAAAACATTTTAGTGATTGTTATGCAACAATAAAAATTTAAAGTTAGAGAAATGATTTGGGGTATTACTATTGATACCCCTTGCTCATTAAAAAAACTTTTTTTACTTCATTTTAATAGTATAACACTGTTTTTTTTATCAATTTTGTTTCGTATTTTTTGTCATTTTAATACATTTGAGTTGTTAAACTTTATATTTATTGTTCTGTATTTTCAGTTTTGTAGTTGTATAATGATAATAATAAAAACAAGGTAGTTGTATAATGATAATAACGAGGGGGTTTGCCCGCAGAGCGCGGGGCGTTTGCAACCCCCTCTCCGCTCTTCAAACAAAATATCGTAGATAGGAATGAACAGTTTGTAACAAACAAAATATAGTAATTGCAATACTCCAACCAAGAAATAAGTTTGACTGTTCCAACAAACAAATAAGTTTTGTACACATACATTTGAATGACTATGATATAACACTGCAATATATAAAAAACACAATCGAAAAAGAAAAAAAGAGAGTAGCATACACGCGTCTTTCGGGCAGGAAGATCAAGTGATATTTGTTGTAATCTGTGCATTATTCCGCATTTACCTGCATTCAGTAGAAAATGGTGTTTCGCAGAATTTGAGAGCCGAACATGAGAATCTGTTGTGACCTGACCTGCCAGCTCAAAATCATTACTTTACAATACTAAATTACCCATATCCTGATCTTCCTTCTGAGTATCTGGTTCATCCTTTATATATTACTGATCAAGTTCTCAGGAATTAAAAGCCAGATTGCAGAAGTTGAAAGAAGCGGGTCAGGCAAAGGGTTGAACCGAAGATAACATAAAGCATTAATTGGCTCAGGTCTGTAGCTTCTTCGTCATCGGATTCATCCTCATTATTTTCACTTTCCTGCATAACATAGCCGTGACATACTTAGATACATTCTAGTACGTTCAAAGAACAGTGAGATGCAGGTTAACTCTAACTTCTAAGAAACATGAAAACAAATGTTTCGTACATGCATCACGCAGAACAATTAATGAAGTCCGAAACAGGTAGCAATGAGACCACTATTTTATTTTCAATTAGTAACGATAGGTATTAAATTGTATCTACAACAATTTAGATCGATAGTCCTTACCCGCTCTTTCTATTTCCACCAGTCGTGCTTAATGCGTTCATTCACCTCCTTTTCAAAATGGCTTAACACCTCTCCCCATCCGAATTAAACAACCTGTAACATGACATTTTTATGTAATTATGCTGTAATAATATGACTCAAGGGATATGTATATACAGAAATGGACACTTTATATCAGTAAAGTTTATATGAGTAAGATTACATGAACTTACCAATGAACTGAATGAAGTCATCTTAACTACATAGGTCTGTTTTAAGTGATTATATATGGTGCATCATATATGATACTATTAGTCTAGCTAAACATATGTTTGAACATAGAAAACATCAGACGTATCGGACTAATTTACGTATAATCTGAAACAGAGCAACCATGTTGTCGCACTAAAGCTACGTCACGAAATTGAAATTCAAAGCCATCTTCACCACCCTAATATCCTACGACTCTATGGTTACTTTTATGATCAGGTAAAAATATACCTTTTACCTTGGTCTTATCTAAAATCGCTAGAAAAAGTTCTAAATCTTAAAGCCAACAATTTCCACAGAAAAGAGTCCATCTGATTTGGGAATATGCTGCCAAAGGAGAACTTTATAAGGAGCTGCAAAGGTGCAAAAACTTCAGTGAGCGACGTGCTGCTACCGTAAGCGGCAAGTCTTTCTTATTGTTTCTATTTCTTTTCATAAGATAAGGTTTGAGTAGTAATAAATCTGATTATGGGTTCTAATTTCGAACTTTTATGGGACAGTATGTTGCTTCATTAGCGAGGGCTCTAATATATTGTCATGGGAAGCATGTTATACATAGAGATATAAAACCAGAGAACCTCTTAATTGGTGCACAGGTAAACGTCAAACACATATGACAGTGTTTTGTGTTTTATAATTGATTTGCCAGAAAAATAAGGTACTTGTTTGTAATCTGTTCCAGGACGAAATAAAGATTGCTGATTTCAGATGGTCTGTGCACACATTCAGTCGCAGACAGACTATGTGTGGTACTCTTGATTATCTCCCACCTGAGATGGGTAATACATACAATACCATATAGTTATAAACTGAAATTTTTTCTTTTTGCACTGGTTGACTTGGATTCACTTTTATCTCAAACGGGTCCAAAAAAAAAGTTGGTAACCATGGTTTCCGACCTTTTGGCCGACTAATCTACGGGATTGAATGGGTCAAACGCGTTGAGAGTGGTCCCAAAGTCTGTTTTGTATGCCTAAAAAATCAAAAAAGAAAAGTGTCTTGGTTCATGTTGACCCATTTTGACCCGTGCTAAACATGCCATGCCTAAAAAATCACTTAATCAACCCATGCTGCCTGCTGGCCCAGCTCTATTTGTATCTGATTCTAATTAACTTGTTGAAATATAGTGGAGAGTTCAGAGCATGATGCAAGTGTAGACATATGGAGTCTTGGTATTCTATGCTATGAATTCTTGTACGGTGTCCCTCCTTTTGAAGCGAAAGAACACTCTGATACATACAGAAGGTGACCCATTTTATAAAACAGTTGATTACATCTGTTTTAGGTTGTTTGTCTAAAGTATGCTATGCTAACTTATCAATAACTTATCATAAAACAGATGTAATCAATACTTTAGACAAACAACATAAAACCAAATTCAATTATTCAAAATAAGAATGAGTAGTGACTTAAATTTGGAGAAAACTAAGAAAAAATGACTAAATGAGCAATGGCAAAAGTAGGTGTATGTTATATTTA
The DNA here is from genome assembly GCA_026074375.1 of Tanacetum coccineum. Lineage (NCBI taxonomy): Eukaryota > Viridiplantae > Streptophyta > Magnoliopsida > Asterales > Asteraceae > Tanacetum > Tanacetum coccineum. The sequence continues at coordinate 7,178 of BQNB010068683.1, forward strand.
AAGTCAATTGATCATGACAATGTACATCAAATATATGATTTCCAAAGAGAAGTAAACTTACCAGCAGTATCCCAAAGGCCGAGATTAACAATACTCTCTCCAACAACCACATTCTCACTAAAGTTATCAAAAACCGTAGGCACATAATCCTACAACACAAACCAAAAATCAAAATCTACTCGTAATAGACAAACATTACAGCTCATGACCAATATTAATGCACTAAAATGAATAAAACATACTGTGGGAAAGGTATTGCTAGTGTAGGAAATGAGCATGTAAGTTTTCCCAAACCGCGCCATCGCCAACTGTGACACACTTGATGAATCTTGCAGCAGCCACATTATGTTGTAAGGAAAGGATGGGAAATAATGAGGAATTAAATGGTGAATGTGTGTGTGAGAAAGGTTCAAAATTATATACTTTTATTAAAAGGCAGCACTTGGTTTGAAATGCATTTACTGCCAGACCCGTCCGACCCAGTTTAAAAGGCAAGTTTTCGGGTTGAAATCATTTATTGCCTGCCCTGACCCGAAACATTTTTAAAAACCCGGTATGTGCTTAGGAATACGTCAGATTATAGAGTTAAGAGTTACCCACCTATCCATTTTAGTCAATAATCACTTTAAAGTGATCCAAACCCCCCTGAATTCAGTTTTTTTCCTTCTATATACACACGTACGACCCCGTTTTTTCGGCAAGTTTCATTGAATGTGTTTCATTTTACTTTTTTTTTTGGCAAGTTTCATTGTGTTACATTACTGTTTTGACCCATTTTCAGTGAGGATGAACCTTTTGGAGTGATCATTATTACAGCGAATAAAAAATATACCTTAAGTTTGCTTTGCGAGGATAAAGTAGAGATCCCTGCACACGCTTGAAATGCACAAAATGGACAACTGAACCTCCCCCCCCCCCACCCCCCCCCCCCCCCCCCACCCAACCACCCCCCCCCCCCCCCCCCCTCCCCCCCACCCCCCCCCCCCCCCCCCCCCCCCCCCCCCCCCCCCCCCCCCCCCCTCCCCCCTCCCCCCCCCCCCCCCCCCACCCCCCACCCCCCCCCCCCCCCCCCCCCCACCCGCCCCCACCCCCCCCCCCCCCCCCCCCCCCCCCCCCCCCCCCCCCCCCCACCCCCCCCCCCCCCCCCCCCCCCCCCCACCCCCCCCCCACCCCCCCCCCCTTTTGGATGAGCATTATTACAGCGAATAAAAATTATACCTTAAGTTTGCTTTGCGAGGATAAGTTGGGGGGAGATCCCTGCACACGCTTAAATGCACAAAATGGACCAACTGAGAACCATCGCTTTTCCTATTCTTCGACACCATAAAGCCAATATATTGAAAAGCCCCCTGAAGAGTAATATGGTTTTGGCGGGGTATTAAGTGGGTCAAGCTGCAAAACTTGATTGTCCTCTTTCTTCGGCATTTGAAGGATTCTTTAAATTGTCCCATAACCAACACGCTGACCTGCATCAATTTAAAAGTGGAATTATTGTCAGAAAATTCTTCATATAGCTTTTCTTATGAATAATCTATAATCATATCATTAACAATCAGTTAATTCAAGTATTTCAACAAACAATTGTTGTATATCAAACAGTTGGCGTTAATCAATTAAACTTTTATATCTCAACATATATAGTGTTTTTTTCACTAAATATCTAATGGCATTTCAAAGTCCAAATACTTTAAAATCGTTTCTTGCTTTATGAAAAAATACGTTAAAGCATAAAGTTCTTTCAGTGTGCAATTCAAAACGCCTTTAAAAACCTAAATAGTTCACCTTTAAGAATCACACAGGTTAGTTCAAATAAGCAATACAGTATACATTCGTTCCTAAGATCTGATTATCGAATTAACGGAAAGACAATAAGCGGAGTGTAAGAATGCAGTTAAAATGACTATAAAATATCAATAGCTAAAATGACTATAAACATCAGCCTAAAGTTGACTTCAAACAGCAACCAAAATGACTAAACTACACGAATTGGCAGCCAAAAGTGACCCGAGCAACAACAAAACTAATGAACCAACATACCCAAAATCGTTGTGCTTATACACATTTTGTTTATCAAATATGTAAATTTGAATTTTACTTCTAAAATGGCTGATTCTATAGCAAAAACTAACCTTAATTTTAGCTTAGAAGGACGACCCTTGCATTTCTTAATCATCACCTCAATTGAATCTTTCAAATGCTTTTGTACACGATCACTTTAGCGTCTGCTGCTAAGACCTGCTGAAACGCAAAAAAATCCAAATAAACATTAGACTAAAAAAGCTAATAATAGAAAACCTAAAGTAACAAACCAAGCATATATAAACCCTAAATTGAGGCAATCGGGATTCACGTAGTAACCCTTTTTGATTCTTGCAACATGAGCAAGCATCTGCAAGACTTGAATACACATGGTCTGATTCCTGACAGACCCACGACACACATAAGAACCTTCCAACAGTTCTAGAATTAATCGAAGCATATATGCCATACCACAACACCAAAAAAATCTACTAAAAAAACCATTACAACGCGAAAACCAACGCAATTTCTACTTATTTACATAGGGAGTGCTTCATTCATGTTAAACTAAAGTCATTTCAGAAAAGGCATTGTACACAACACAGCAAATTAAAAGATTTACAAACAGCTTATGAGTAACAAAGGAAATTAATCAAGTATGTTGATATTTCGCTTTGGCTTATATGTTAAGCTGAATGCTGCCGTAACGAGAAATAGGATACCTTATAAAGGGAAAAAAAAACAAATAATAAACTTGTTATATGCGAACGTCCTTGCTCGGTGATAATTTGTTCTTAGCCATTTGTCTTTCTTTGCATCATCCTGCAACACAATGCATATATCAGCAAGTAAATAGAGAAAACATTGTCCAAAGATTCCTACTTTACAAAACTTTTTAAACCACAATTATGACAAACACAAAATCTTATCAGTTACTTCTTTCTAACATGAGCCAACCTATCGTATACGAAATAAAAGGCCTATGTTGTGATACGAATGACGCATAAGCCCCATTGTTTATCTGTAGATCAAAGTACAAAAAACCCATAAAATCATAGCCAAAAAAACCTAAAACCCAGACCTTATACGCATAAGCCCCATTCTAATTTCCTTAAATGGTTATATTTCAAAATAATAGTAAAATATTCATTTTATAATAAAAATATTCGAATAGTTCCCCACAATTGTATATATTGTTGAATAAAAACAAAGAGGGTTAGAAGTGGTCTTTTAGAGAGTCTTTATAAACAATCACATGATTTAGATGACTAAACGGATGTGTCTTGCAACACTTTTCATTAGCAACTAAATCATTTCTCTGAACTTATAAAAGGATTATACTATTAGATGATAAAAGTAGTCGGCCCAAGCCCGTGTGCAGGCTTAGGATCCATTAGGGTTTAATATTTTCCATGTAATTGTTGTCCACTATAAATAGTTATCAATATATGCATAATACCCACGGGATTTTCTAACTTTAACATGGTATTAAGCGGGTTAGATCAAAAACTAGTCGCCGCCATGCAGCCACCGCATCAATGCCACAAAATACACCGCCGTCAAATCATTATCATTACTCCTTATTTCATAAACATATCTAATATATATATATATATATATATATATATATATATATATCAATACAATGAGATAAGACCTACGAGTGTACAACCCATCAATATTAAATGAGATTGATAATCAAATCACAATTACTAAAGATACCGGCGGTAAAACACATCGATACTCATTATTCCTAATTGATATTTGCCAACTAAAACCCTGGGTATTTTAATGCATATAATTGATAACTATTATATACAATACATAGTCAAAATTAAACCCTAATGGATCCTAAGCCCACACGCGGGCTTGGGCCGACTACTTTTATCATCTAATATATACCCCCATGATACAAAATCACTACTTTAATCTAGGGTGAGCACAAAAATCGAAAAATCGAATCGAAACCGGAAAAACCGAAAAATCTGCAACAAAAAACAGAATCAATTGAAAAGCTGACGACGGTTTTAAGTTTTAGAAAAGCCGAATATTCGGGGCGGTTTTTGGTTGCATACGAAAAACCGGATCAAAAAATCCGCCCACTCCGCCTTATTATATCTTTCAATTCTATAAAATATTCTTATCTTTATAAAAAGTTTGATTTGATACTTATTTATTTAGATAAGCATTTTATCATATCTTTTAAATTTTTTCACTATTTTATAGAATATTAATGATGTTTTTAAGTTGAAAATTTGTATTATTAAAGAGAGTTTCAATTGAAAAAAGTTGGTTTTGGATTAATTTATGTTTTTTAAATTTTCTTAAAAAAGTGGAAGCAAACTAAATGTGTTGTGTATTTAAAGGTAAAACTGATTATGATGAGGTTTATGCTTAAACAATTGTCATTCAACTTAAATTGTTTTAATCTTAGTAAATTTTTTAGTTCATTTTTAATAAGAATTTAAAAATATTTGTGTAAATTTTTCTTACTTGTTTACTTCATAAAACGTTTTAAACACATTTTGTTAAGCATAAAAATTCGTTAGTTAACTTTTAGTTAATCTTTGTAACGATGACAATTTGATTGATCATCTACGACTTGTCTACCTTTTACATAAACCGTTCAAACTTCACGTAAAAACTTGTCATCTTCCTAAAATTCAAGACCTAATTTACCAATAACACCTAGATTAATAAATTCAAATACGTAACACTTGTCAAACTCTAGTCACTGTTTTACACAAAGATGGCAATAAGTTTCTAAAAACAATATAAAAATATATCATAACATGATGAGTCATTGTATTACTATTAGTTGAATAATTTATTTTCTTCTCAACCTCCTTGTACACACAAAACAGAGGTAACGTTTTTATAATATTGTTCCCTCAATGAAAACATATATGAATGTAAATAATATTTCATTTCACGATATTAACACCCGACGATCAATAGAATTTGTAGATGACAATATTTCAGGAGGGGTGGGGGGGAGGGGGGGGGGGGGGGGGGGGGGGGGGGGGGTAAGTAGGTTTTGATTTTGTTTATATGTTATACCCTGTTATAGATATTTGAATGTATATGTATTTGAAATAGATTTTGCTTGTGAGAGAGCTTTATTTGATTATACTTGCAACTTAATTATTTAAAAAATATTGATAATATTTACTAAGCTTGATATGTTAATTGTTGATTAAGAGTTTTCAAGGCTTCTAACTCCATACCCTAAGAGTTATGAAGCTGCCTTTAATTGTGATGTTAACCTTATATACCTCTGTTCGATCAAGCGAATGGCATCAACTAGGAAATGTAATATATGTTTGATCATGCGTTAAAGCAATCCACATACGAAACCTTATAAGCAGTAAGTTTCTATCAACTTCAATTCAGAAAACCTAGTAACGGTGATGGGAATAGTTAATAATATTTTGTTACACAATAACATTGTTAGGAAAACAATCCAAAATGGGTTTAATAGGATTGTAAAAATACCAACCAGTCTTATTTTTTCTATAGGCATCGAGTTGAACAGGCGTAGCAATTTTAACTCAACATATAAGTCAATTCCATCGATATCATATACCTCATCGTGTTTTAGTGCAACCTCAAGACGTAGGCAACAATATTTTAAATCATTATCTTCTAATGACCACAATTTTTTAGAAGTAGACAAAAAGCCCAAAGTTTTTTCGTACTCTTGATATTGCTCAAATCTACTTAAAGTGAAAAAATTGATTGATCAACAACACATAAGAAATACTTTTATATCCTCAAGCGATTGTGGAATGCTGGACGACGCATCATTTGATACATCAATCGAAATGCCTCTATCCTTATAATTTCATTCACAAAATCAAAAGGCATTTCTAGGCAATTTCTCTAGCTACATCCTCTGAGCCTTAGAAAATATATTCTCTATAAGTTTTAAAGAAAGAAATTAAATCTTATATCTTTTTCACCTCATCATCAATTACCATTTTTTTATTACAACAATTTAAAACCACATTGACTACTGATAACATATCATGAAAACTATTATTGTAACAACAAGAAACTCGTATCTGCTAATGATTCAGATGTACTTTTTATTAAAGTGTCATTGTCACTTTCAGAGACTTGAAGTAAAGCTTTACGTATATCCGAGAGTTTGAATCGTATAGCTTTAACACTTTAAAAAAGACTCTCCCAACGAATAGCTGATAAAGATTTGAACAGTTAACCCTTTTACATTCGCTTTCAAATAGCCGTCTGTTAGTAGAATTTGCAAAGATTAATAATAAATTCTTAGCTAGGACATTTTTGATCATAGTCAACATAATGCTACAATTGATTATCAGTTCATTACTTCATCTATAAGACTAATTTTTAAGATAAAAAAAATCATACACATATATTGATGTATACATATAAATATACATAGGTTATGTATAAAATTTGAGGCCCCTATAATTTGGAGGCCCTGTTCAATAGCACACCTCGCACACCCTCATATACGGCTCTGTGTGTGAGTGTATGTATGTGTATGTGCATGAATTTAAGAGTATAAAGAACCTAGAGGAAACAAGTGCGTGAAAGGAAAACCACATAAAGGTACTATTATTTGTTCTAATTCCAATTCTCCACGTATTGCAATGAAAGGTCATGCCGTACTTGGACATGAGAAGCTCCTTCAGGCACGGACGGAACCACGGGGTGTTCCGGGGGGTCCCGGGACCCCATGGAATTTTGCGGCGTAGTGTTAAATATTGTTAAATTTTGCGGCGCAGTGTTAAATTTTTCCTAAGTGCACCTGGTCCTAAAAATTTGTGTTCCTCGTTTCGTATAAATTTTCCTAAATGCACCTGGTCCAATTGTGTCCTGGTTCCGTCCCTGCCTTTAGGTCTAGTTTCACTCTTTCTTCCTACCTTGGTCTTGGTATATGCCTTCTACCCAAGTCGTTGATTATGGGAGATTCCTCTCTCATAACCAGCGTTGTTTGACATGTCCAAACCATCTCAGCCATGCTTGTCTCATCTTGTTGATGATAGTCGTGACTTCTAGCATCCTTAATTCCACCACTTCCATCTTATTTACGCGAGCCTTCGCCATCGGCCAACCCTATGTCTCGAATGATATGTCATTCATTATCATTAGTAGGCTAAGAGAAGCTATTAGAGGTGATATAGATAGGGGTTCTCCTAAGAGTGACTTTCCCACATTCATCTTTATAGGAAGGAGAACCACCACCAAATGGCCTAGTGGTATGGTCCTTGGTTTCCTCACAAGAGGTTAAGGGTTCAAACCTCACTAGGTGTGTACATTTGAGGGTGGTGGTCAGGGAAGGGTCGGAAACGGTCTCGGGATTATCCCGGTGAGTGTACATCTGAGTCAAAAAGGCTCGCCTTCCCAAGGTAACCTAAACAAGGAAAACCTCCTCATCCGTTTATTTTTATTGGAAGTAGGATATTAATCATATAATACTCGCCAATTTTTGGTATTCTAACATTAATACGAGCATGTGGAGTTCAAGTATCTAGTATTGAATTAGAAGCACGAGGGGCTGTTGGGAGTTCATAGTAAGGCAATGTTAGTTTGTCGTACAATGATTGGAAAAATGAATTAGAAGATCCTAAAACCTCAAAAAACGACGTGCCTATGTTAAGCATCCATCTTTAGTACTGAAGTGTTTTTAGTACTTCCCTTTTATTTTTATGTTGCTTTATACAATTTTTGCCAGGTTTTGAGATGAACAAGAGGTATAAACTTAGTGGTTGTACTTCTTTCTTACATGCGCAATAATAAAGTGCCAAATATTATGTGAGCTAGATTTCTGCAGTACAAGAAGAAAATGAATGAGAGTAGGGATTATACTGGCATGTTTGGTAATTTGGTTATGAATGGAAAATTCTCACACACATTACATTTTTTTATGATAATATTCTAATCATGCATTTTGTTGTGTGAATGTACTTTGAAATTCATGTCTGGTCCAGAGTTGGAAACATGGTGCCAAATATTTCTGCTCGTTTGTCCCCAAGATTATGTAAATGTAGTATCATAAAATGCCCAGAACTGTTTAGTGACAAGTCTTTGGACATTTAAATTAATAAGAAATAAGTTTTTGATTGAATAATATTTATTGATTAGAACTCGGTTAGGTGCTTAAAACCAAATTGGATCGATGCTCTGGCTCCCTCTTGATTAAATAGTATGCTCCTCACGTTATGATCGATATCCTTTAGTCAACCTCATTAGTGGAAACTGATGCCTCTTGATCTGGTGTTCATGCTTAAATATTATTGCTAAATAAACCTTATATGTGACAATTTGATGGCAATTTCAAGTTTCTATGATTCAAGTATGTTGTTTTAAGATCTTTGCCTTCCTTTTCTTCCTATGTGGCAATTTGATGGATTGAATAGATTTTATAAGTTTGGACAACACAAACAACTACTGAATGTTCAACGACATGCAAAATGCTCTCTTCTCTTACCAAGTTCTCAAAAATTTCTTAGGTACAGAAGGTTTAAGCATAAAAGTGAAACAATTTTTTTCTGCTAGCGTTCCTAAAGCTAACTGACGACTTTGACCCCTTTTTAATTTAACCACATGGTTAGCCCAGAGCAAAGAGAACCCTACCTGGACTCTGTCTTAGGGATTGCAAGTGTCATCAAAGTTTTTTAAGTTTTTAGGTACATATATTTTCGATTTCATTTCACATGAAGTTTTGCTAAGTGATTATGATTCACATTTACTGCTTTAGTTTGCTCTATGTGAGAACTGATTCCAGCATTCTCTTCTCCAGTGATTCTCACCACATTAATTAACCTCCAACTTGTTTGTATTTGTTATGAAAAATTGTTGATGCTGCATACATCTATCTGCTAACGGGATGGGGTTTTATGTTCTGTGGCTGGTCTTGTGATTACATATCTCGGCTCTTGCTATTGTGACTTGTGAGCTTGTTTTATTTGTTAGTAGTGCGTCATGTGTTCAGACAGATGATATATATACATTTCTTTCTATAAACTTCAGCAAATCAAGTACAAATCTTACATTCGACGTCAGTCTTTTAATCTCAATGCTCAATCTGAAGTGACAAATATGTTTAAAATAAAATGTAAAACATGACTCATGCAGTTCTTTCACCCTCGATTTATTTGCTCCATTGACCTTTTATGGGCAGTCGGTTTTTCTGATCACTTCCATATACCGAATTTGATTCTGTCAATCAACTGATGTCGTGATAAATTGTCTTTGATCTTGAAACCACTGACTAATACTAGATACTTTTAAACTATATGCGCTTATCTTAGATAAGGAATCGATTAACGATCATCTTCTCTTTAATGTAGTAATCTGCAGAAATTGTTTAAGAAAATTATAGTTCATTCATGGCCCCTTAGATATGATTGAAAAATGACAGTGAATTAGAAGTTAAAATTACCCCAAATTTGTAGGGCGGGATTGTAGTGGTGCTTCAATTCGTTCGTGTTGGTCTGGCTGGGAAAGTTGAAGATGGATAGTGGCATGTGGATCCTCTCTTATGCTTAGAGATTTTGTTAAAAAGCCATTCCTGTTGGTTGAATCCGCATCCCTTATACCGTAAACCTGTGGTGTTAAACACCTTTTAGATATTGATGGCAAAATAATAGTTCATATGTGTAATCTGTGTGGACTGAAAGATGTCTGTAGGAGACACACTCAGTTTTTCTTTTATCCTTTTTTCTGCAAGGGCTGTTGACATACCTTGTTATTGCTTACACAGTTCCACATTTTCATGGTGGATGAGATTCCCCTGAACAAGAGAAAGCAAGTATTTAGTTACCTGAACATACCTTATCAGTGATTACTTTTTGATCAATGGTGTTAGGGTATAGGGTTGACCTTTCGGTTTAGTTCTTCTATTTCTTCAAAAAGAAGTTGGTCCTAGCCATTGAACAATTTTCATGAGGTAAGCTTGGTTACAAAAATATATAAGAATAGAGCATGGTATAGAGGGTAGTAGCATCAAACCTTTTTCATGCGGATACCCCGGAGACTCATTTCAAGTTGGTTCTCCATGCCTTGTAGATCTTTGACAGTCAAACCAGTTAGCTCTTCACCCATCATTCGCCTGTAATTGTCAAACATTTCAGGATATTCATTTTCAGATAATCATTTTCAGACAATAGTACCTCCTTCGTTTAGTAACCACCACACATGATGATTACCTATGGGATCTTACAGGGCTGATCACTTCGTCTAAGGTTTCGTATTGCGAGGATATAACCATGTAAACTAACTGTATGGTTGTTATTCTGGTTGCTACTTACACTTAACTTTTATTCTACACCAGGTAAACTGCAATTTGAAGGGTATCCACGTCAAAAACTATATGCTTTATATACTATTATGTAATTAGTTGTTCACATACGAATATATGTTTTTTGTTGAATAGAACTTTTACCTATGATTCTCTTGCAGGCTCTGCAGTTGTTGCTTCAACATTGCTGCCTCCCTTTGCCAGAACTGTAAAGATAAGTAGAGATTTTCATAGATGTCGGTAGAATGGTAACTTAATTATTTGTCATTGAAACCAGGTTTGTTAAATAAAATAGGGCCACTAGATCTTACCATGGTTGCATGTTGACTTGTTGTACTTCAAAGTTTGGGTGGATTTTGTTCAGGATAAAGAATTAGATTTGATGATTCTATTAGGCAAGTCATTGGTAGAGGAATCTTTTGTTTTGAAAGGCAACAAGAATAAATATATACTAAAAGGCAGCATCAAAACCTACAAACCAAACAAAGTATACATATCACAACTGTTTGGACGAACCATCTTCGCCTATATCCTATACTTGCACTTTGTAGAACCTAAGCATACAAAAGAAGATATGAAACAAAAAAGGCTAAAACACCTAGTAAGGGCTTAATACCTAGTAAGGGCTTAAATCATCGTCGCTAGCTTCAAGGATCACCCAAATATTAGGATAATTTTCAAAGTAACTTTACTTAAAGTAACTTATAAGGTTGGCATCTTTTCATAATCAGAAATTATTTGGTAACAAAATGGAATAAATAATATGGCTTTATTGGTATTTTAGTTATTTGCCATTTTCATTGGTATATTGATTGCTCAAGCCTATGTTTTGAATTGTATCATACAAGTAGTTATATAACTTTCTTAAGATTATGTTTAGCATGAATTCTAGACTTGCATAGATTAACTTTTGGACATTGATCTTTTTTTATTGTTAAGGGAAGACGGATATACAAGGAGGTAAAAGGACATTGGTTGAGGGTGTTTGGCGGGAGTAGGGTCTGAACTCTGTCTACTTTATTGCCTTCTAGTGAAGGTTTTTTTTTTGTTAGCCTTTCTTTTTAGCATTTTGTGAATACAAAGTGTGGTATCATTTCATCAATGTTATTGAAGTATTTTATAACCTATTTGATGATATGTTTTTCTAGCTTAGTTTCTGTACTAGTTCATGTTATGGGATAGTGTATACATAACCCAAGTATTTCGGTGTCTATACTAAGGTGACCCAAACATCAAAATAGCATCAAAATAGTTACTTTTGGGCTGAGGATGTTCTTTGTCCTCCAATAAAAAATAAATACTTATTTGCTTTTGTTTCAGTTTGTGTAAATTAGTGAATAGTTGATGTCGTTTTCCCAATATATTGTTCTATGTACAACTTGGTGAAAAATCGGTTTGGAATTGAATAGATTCCGATACTAGAAAATATGCAGCCTCTTTAATTTGTTTAATTTGTTAGAGAATGGATTTGTAAATACTTTCATGTTCAATATTTTTGGTTCCTATGATCGTAGCATTATATGTCCATAAATATTAGTAGCAATTTGCAACTAATACCCTAATATGTTTCATTGTCTTAGTGTTGTGAGACTTGTGCCGAATCTTCCATCACCCAACATGTCTAAGAATTGAGAATGCGCTAAAGGCAAAGGGCATGTACGACAAGTGATCCTTTATTGGGCGGATGAAAATGAGGGGTTGTGTGTTGAGAGTTCAGACTAGTCATCCACATGGTAAAAATACTACTTAAGAGATGGATATATATATATAGATTAATGTTAAAATAAAAAGACAAATATTCGTGACAAAGATAAAAAGAAATTTTTTTTTTAAAAAGTTCTCGAAAAATTCCAAAAAAATTCCATTAAATCAGGTATGTTTGTGCATAAAACTTTTGTAAAAGAAGTTTTTCTAATATTGCAGTTTTGTTATAAGTTTTTTTAATGCGCAAAAAAAATTGATGCACAAAAAAATTTTGATGCACAAATCTTTTCGATTTGTAATTGTTTTGATGCGCAATAAAATTTTTGATGCAAATAAGTCAAAAGATCGTTGGGTTGCAAACGAAATTTTTGATGCACCCCCAAAAAACCGATTTAATGCACAAACGTTTTTTTTAATAAAAATTTTTTCTGGCCTAAACTATCATTTTAGAAAAAACTCTTTTACAACTTTTTTCTGCACCAACAGTAACCGATCTTGTGGAATTTTCAGGAATTTTCGAGAACTTAAAAAAAAAAAAAAAAATTTTACCTTTCTCCGAATATTTGTTCTTTTTTTATTTGATATTTATCATATATCTTATATAATATTTAATATATTTTATATAGAGTTAGGATCAAATAAGAAGTTTTCTTAAAATAAAAATGATAAGAAAGTAATATAAACCTCATATCCGGGATGCACCCGACTTAAATTAGATGCATCTCATTGTATCTTTTAATGCATTTTATCGCATCATAACGTATTTCTAGCTTTTAATTAGATGAATATACGTATATTGGATGCATTTATTTTTTCTCTTGTTTTTTGTTTCGATGCATGTGCCAAAATCATGAAATCAATTTGCTACTCATCTACGCATCTGAATTATACGATTCGAAACTCAAAATGGTGATCTTAATGAATAAAAAATGCATCTAAGGCAAGTCGTTGCATCTCAAAATGTTTGTTTGGTTTTAGTCACTTCTACCACTTTTATTTTAATTTTATTTCACTGGAGCACTACTTTATTATTATATATTATTATATATATATATAGGAATAAAGATCAAATAAAAAGAAAATATTCGTGAGAATGATAAAAGATTTATTTTTTTTTTAAAAGTTCTCAAAATTCTGAAAAATGTCTACATGATCGTGTATGTTTGGTGCATGAAAGTTATAAAGGAAGTTTTTCTAAAGGTGGATAGCTTCCCACAACCTAATTACCTTCTTTCTCGAAGCATAATCTATTATTTTTTGTTGTCTTTAACTCAACACATAAACACCTTTTCTGTTTTTCTTTTTTTTTTTTCTTTTTGCCGAAAAAAATTTATTAAAAAAACGTTTTTGCATTAAATTCGGTTTTTGTGCATCAAAAAATTCGTTTTTGTACCCAACTTCTTTTGACTTTTCTGCATACAAATTTTATGGCGCATAACTATAACAAGTCGAAAATTTTGTCATCAAAATTTTTTTGTTGCATCAAAATTTGCTTTTTTGCGCATTAAAAATAGTTATAAAAACTCAAAATTAGATTACTTCTTTACAAAAAGTTTTATGCACCAAACATACCTGATTTAATAGAATTTTTTGAAATTTTTCTAAACTTTTTAAAAAAGTTTTCTTTTTATCCTTCTCACGAATATTTGTCTTTTTATTTTAACTTCCTCCTAGTTATATATTTTATTATATATATTATATATAGGATAAAGATCAATAAAATGACAAATATTCGTGAGCAGGATTACAATGATTTATTTTTTAAAAGTTCTCAAAAACTTCTGTAAAAAAATTCCACAAGACTTCGTGTATGTTGGTGCCATGAAAATGTTGTAAGGATAGTTTTTCTAAATGGATAGTTTTGCGATAAATTTTTTATTAAAAAAACGTTTTTGTGCATTAAATCGGTTTTTTGTGCAGCAAAAATTCGTTTTTGTACCAACTTCATTGACTTTTTGCAATCAAAATTTATTGCGCATTCAAAATATACAAGTCGAAAAATTTGGCATCAATTTTTTTTTTTTGTGCATCAAAATCTCTTTTTTTGCGCATTAAAAAAAACGTCTTATTAAAAACTAAAATTAGAAAAACTTGTTTTACAAAAAGTTTTATGACCATACTTACCTGATCTTAATGGAATTTTTTTGAATTGTTCGAGTACTTTTTAAAAAAATGTTTTCTTTTTATTTTTTCTCCGAATTATTTGTCTTTTTATTTAAACATTCCTCTCTTTATATATATAGAGTATATATATATATATATATATTAATATATTATATAATATAATATATATATCTTTATATATAGATATTATAATATATCATCTATTATATTTTTATATATATATATATATGATTATGGGCCTCATTCACTTATTACCAAATTGGTTTTGTATTGAAGTACAAAATATAAGTTATATATAGTGGTCTTTTAGGTTGCAATCGATCATGATTGGTAAAAATTTTCTCTAGTTATGTTGCATTTCCTAGGATCCTATAGATGAATCTGGCCTAGATGTTTTGAGCTACGTGTTTTAGAAGCAATATTAGTGCTAAGTGGAACTAAGCATTCTATTTACTTTCTAACAATTAATAGTTTAAGCAAGGATCAGGCAAATGTTTAAGTGAGGATCAAGCGGACATTTAAGTGGAACCATTGCTCATCCGAAATACTAAATATGATTTTTAATAAAAGGCCTGTGCATATTAGAATAGAAAAGTTGACATTCACAAATTTTTTTTGGACGTTATTAGTCTCGTTGCTCTAACTAATTGAAACAGTAGGGAGACACACCTAGACAGACGCTTAAGCAGCCCTAAATTGCTTTTTCTTATCTTCTGACAAAGATCACCGTACTTTTGCCACAACTGTAACATTCATACCTTTGTGAACTCGGCATCTGGTCTAATCATTAGACTTATTATTATTTATCATCTATTCTATTTTTGGCTTTCTAACTTCTAGATTAAACAAGTTATTTTCATGCTAGCTAGTAACGTTGTCGTGACTTTTACTTCTTTTCGTCGTTCTATGCTTCATACCCATAATGTTGCAGTTGTTGGCCCATTTCTATGAATCTTTAATCATCAATATACCAGAAATAAGAAAAATCTGAATTTTCTATTAATCATTCATCATTGTCATCATTCAGAAACGTTTACAAATCTGTTGCTATTTATATTACATGAAACAGTGTGTCTAAAAGTTGTGTCGGTTAGATTTAACCGTTGTAACCCTTCGAAAATAAATGTAAATAAGTTATTTAACTGTTTTTTGTAACCGCCGGGTTTGGCCTGCGGGTTTGTCTAGCGGGTTGTCATTACCCGGATTGGGTTTCGGCCCAATATTCTCCCCCGTAATCACAAACGTTGTGTCTTCAATGTCTTCATTTTCGTTTGATCCTTTGATCCTTTTCTTTGTCCTTGATGCTTTGATGTCTTCAGTCTTTAAAGCTTGATGTTTTTTTTATATCTCTTATCTATTTCAGGGCCCGTTCAGTCACTTGATCCTTTTGATCGCCATAGTGACTTCGGGGCAGGTTTTTCTTAGCCCTCATCTACAATCTTGCAGAAATCTCTGAACAGAAACCTTGAAGGCATGTTAATTATTTGCCTTGACCCACAAATATTGTGGTCTTCTCTAAAATGAGTCTCTTGTTCAATTTGTGGCACCCTTGTAGTTCTTTCGACATCTCTTTCTTTCTTTTCCAATTTGACATCTTTTATGCTCCTTGGTTAATCACCGGTTTGGTGTTGAAACCGTCTCTAATGGCATCAATGGTTGCGTTTTTAAGGAAAAACGCAGGTTTGATTCTTAAAAAATCTTAATCTTTTATATATTACTTATCATAAGCCAAATAAGTAAAAATTCTTTTTTTAAAGAGCTTTCTTATCATAATCCAAATAAGATGTCTTAAAATTTTCTTATCATAATCCAAATAAGAAGTTTTGAAAACCTTAAAATTCTTAAAGCTTTATATATTACTTACCATAATCCAAATAAGTAAAAAAATCATAAAAAAATTTCTTATCATAAACCAAATAAGAAGTTTTGAAGTTTTTAAAAATCGAATAACCTAAAGTTAATTACTCCTTAAAAGTTATTCTTCCAATATAGTAGGCCATGTAATTTCTAGACTACTATATTTCTATCTTCGGGTTTTAGGCAAAGTTACTAATCCTAATAGTTAAAGAGTAACTTATGAAAAAGCCTAAACCTAAAAATATCTATATAATAAAAATTCTGATTATATAGAAATAATGAAAAGTGGAGGGGTGGTTTTTGTAAAACCTCTTAGGGTTAATATACCCTAGTGTTGTGTGTCCCCTTTTGTTTATCTGTCCGCCTCTTTTCGTCTGTGTGTGGAGTTCGTCTCCTTTGTGAGGCGTTCGTCTCTCTTCTCTGTGGTGTGTAACCACGATTGGGATGGCGATTGTTAATCACTCTTCTCCTTCTTCTTGTGTTCGTAACCACGGGCTCCCTGATTTGTTCGTGCGAAAACTAGGGTTTCGCAAATTGGGGATCTTGCTAAAAACCGCCGTTAATATGGGGTTTTTCTTTGGATAACCGTGAATCAACTGATGATTCACTCGGATTCGAATATCGATTCTTCAAAGAGGTGTGTTTGTTCCTTCTTGATGTTTTGATTTCTGTCCGTTTTTGTGATGACTTTCGTTATCCAAGTGTGGTTTATAATTCTGTTTCGAATCTGAAAAAAGTGCATAACCCTTTTGATTTTTCGGGCTTATAATTTTCGGATTATTGTTTTGATAAGTTTGCAGGGATGAAACCCTTTTGTTGCTAGTGTTTATACACTCGGTAGCAATTGTTGGGGTCTCCTTTTTTTCGAAGATTTGTTTTAAACACAAAGATGATTTTTTGATTTGTGTTTCCTTGATTTGCAAACTGTTTTCTGGAAAGATTTTGGTGCGGTTGTTCTTTGATTCGAAACTGGAACACAAAAATGGTATATGATGAATCTTGGTATATGATGAATCCTGCTCTGATACCAATTGTTGGCCCATTTCTATGGATCTTTAATCATCAATATACCAGAAACAAGAAAAATCTGAATTTTCTATTAATCATTCATCATTGTCATCATACAGAAACGTTTACAAATCTGTTCCTATTTATATTACATGAAACAGTGTGTCTAAAAGTTGTGTCGGTTAGATTTAACCGTTGTAACCCTTCGAAAATAACTGTAAATAAGTTATTTAACTGTTTTTTGTAACCGTCGGGTTTGGCCTGCGGGTTTGTCTAGCGGGTTGTGATTACCCGGATTGGGTTTCGGCCCAATAAAGTAAAAGCTATGTTGGTTCAGTAGTTTCGCATATGTCTTGTCGTAGGTATTTGAAAAACTACATAAACTCCCAACATTCAGGCAGTTTATATGTGAGACTTCTTTCTTCCTCTTATTATGTGAAAATGGGTTACTCCGAAGTGCTATTATTCTTTGGGCAACAATGTTAAGCCCTCTCCCTTCCACGTGTCTCTATTTCTTTAACCGTTTACCTATTTATTGATATAATATGAAGACTCAATGCATCTGAAAGCTTTGTTTAACAATAGTCTAGTTTTATAACACAATCACATACATCAAATAGATATGCGTGATATGTATTTGAGCAAATCATGTCCTTGATTTGTTTCATAACTTATAAACTAGCATAATCAAAATGAGCTTCATAGTAAAGGCCTATAATGTTTGCTTATAAAGGCTCCATGATATGTGGGAGATTGCTCGTTTACCTTGACCTCTCTTGCTTGTTGTATTTGTAACGGGCTCACATATCTATGTTTCTAACCATCTAGTTGATGTTTGGTTAGCACCTTAACATAAGTATGATATGCCTCTTTTAGCCCTTTATTAGCTTAAAGAATTTGGACTAGTTTGTTGCTTATGCATCGGTCATAGGTTTACCTTGTCATGATCCCTATTTAAGTTTTCTTGCTTACGCTTATTTTCCCTTTGTATTTGACTTAACCTTCCCTTCTTAGCGGAAATTATTTCCCATTGGGGGTCTATTCACGCTCGCCTTTTATAATGTTCTAGGCCTATCAATGGGAACTTGCATGGGTCAAAAGGGGTTGCTATATGATCATGTGGAAATTCGTCACTATAGTATTCTTACATTAAGAAGGATAGCTTATCGAATAGGAATGGTGATTTAGATTTTAATTTGTTAGGCGTGGAAAACTTAAATGGGTCTGGAAATTTATGACCCGACGTTAACGTTCAGAGAAATTTATGGGAGAGTGTTCCATCTTGTTCATGCGTATTTGTTTGCAGGAATTTCATATTCTCTGGGAAAGAGCTTCAAATTGGGCTATGATAGTTGAATAGAAAAACAAAGTTTCGCATATTCAAGTTATGAACCAGGAGCATGATAGTATTTGTGAATTTGAGGGAAATGCAGCACGAGTGGTGGGATGAGACGTGGGTTTGAAGGCGGAGAGGAAGTATCTTATTTACTTGGAAGGGATAGAATGACATGGATTAGGCGTGAGCTAACTAAATTCCAACAATCGTGCCAAATTCACACTTTCACTTTATTTCTAGTGTTATTCAACTTCTTAGCTTCATCCATCTCTTACAAGGCCGTTATCCCCTGATTCTTGTCGGCTAGCTGAAGCTATCAGTGGACGGTGCTTGCGTAAGTAATCTTTCCGGGATTTATATGCCATCACAATATTTCCATTTAGCTCCTGAATGATATATTTATTTGGTCTCAGAGAAATCCAGTTTTGTTTGTATAAAACATATACCAGACCATTTATATCAAACAACCATGCATGAACACCGCTTCCCACTATTGTTAAGCTCCGTCTTCCTTGAACGATAACAAATTAATCTAGGAATTGAACGCCAGTTGTCTTGCTTGTAGCCTATGGGACACATAGGATACTTTCGAAATTCCTACGTTACAGATGCTATTTATGTCCTAGGTTTGTTCTGGTGGAAATTGAGCCAGATATTTTGGTCCACTTCTTCTGGTATAGGAATCAAATTATTGGAAACCTAATTGGATGTTCAGAGAATTGAACTTTTATGGCCCCTGTGGCCTGTACTCCAAGTTCTTTCCAAAGTTGTGATCAATTTTACTATAAGGTTTAATAGCCTTATTGCACTGGTTATTGTCTCCCTCGATTGTATCAAGAGGTGGTCACTTTTTCAAAGGTCGGGCTGAGAAAAATACAGAAGTTTTAGACATTGCAATGAGATTTTTTTAAAGCATGGCTGCTTTGAACCATGGTGCAATGTCTTGATGAAAGCGATGTCCATTTGTCCAGGAACCATCTTAGGAAAATCTTGGAAGCGATGAGTTATTGCCTATTGATTGTCAAATCATTTCTAGTTGAATCCTGGTGGGAAGTTTTAGCATCCTAGCCTCTCTGCAATTCTAAAAGCTTCTGACATTAATCTTAAATAATTCTGAACCGTGGTGTACGATAGATGAATATGATGATTGATTGGCTATGGCATATGATTGGTTATCTGGGATAAGGTTGTCAATTTGACCGTGTTATGTTCTCTCTTTCTCTTGGTGCATTGGTTAGAAAGAAGGGAACAGACAAGTAATATGATCAAATGGTTCAGTGATTCACTGGGATGGATCTTACCAGAAATTGCAGATGAAGCATGCAACTCCTTGGTACTTTAGCCATGGTATTGATCTCAGTGGTTCCTGAAAAGAAGACGATGGTACCAAACTGTTTCTTTCAGTAGCATCTTCATATGAAATTGGGACTCAGGTATGAGCCACAATGTGTCTTGAAGAGTGATCTGTTAATAAAACGAACTATTTTTCAATGGAGCAATTTCAGAGTATCGCCGTCTCTTGGATGCTTTGGTTTTTGACTTTTCCCCTTGCTCCAAAGCTGTTGAATGATTCGAGTGTCAGTGTCTTCCGTTGACTTCCCTAATTCCAGAACAATGTAACAAGTCTTTAATTCACCATTAAATAAATTAAAGAAGATATAGAGATGGACAGATTATGGGGTACCCTTTGTGCAGTTTCTGTGCCCGTTATCCATCTGAGGAGTTCTGTTGCTCAACTCATCTGGTGACGTGGGCAGAATAATTAGGTATTAGAAACCTTATCATGCATATGTCATCTAATACATTTAGAATGGATAACTCAGAGAGGCAATGAGGCACTTGTCTGTCACGGATCATTTCCATATTGGAAATGGTTAGAGTATATAGAAGGGGTTCCTGTATATTCTCGTTTATAGTTTAGCTTCATGAGGAAAATTGAGAAACGCAGGACAGAAGAAGGCAAAACATTTCGGTTCGAGACTTGCAATTTGAATTGTAGAGCAAATAAAGATTACCTGAAACTTTTAAACTTTGTAACAAGTTAGATATCCAAATAATCTCACATGTTGCAGATGCCGTGCACCTGTATTCTGCTTCTGCAAAAGATCTAGAAACAGTTGATTGTTTTTTACTCTTCCAAGAAATAAGAGTCTTGCCAAAAAAAAAAAAAACTCACAAAAATCTAAGACAGATTTGACATTTAGCCCAATCAGAATATGTATAAACTTTTAGTTTTAAATCACTTTCTCTAAAAATTTGAATTCCAGTTCCAAGAGAATTTTTAAGATACCTCAAAACTCTAAAAGCAGTTTTTAAATAAGACCTAAGAGGAGAATGCATATACTGTCTTAGACACTGTACAACATATGAAATGTCTGGTCTAGTATGAGTTAACCAGATCAATTTACCCACCAGTTTTTTATACTATAATATTTGTTAAAAACTTGTTTGTCTCAGATTCTTAACTACTTAAAACACAATTTTCAGGTAAAGGAGTTGCAACAGGTTTGGATGCAAGCAACCAAACTGATGCAACAACTCTAAACAATATTTTCTTTGCGTCATACATATACCCTAATCATTTTTAAGAACCTCAATCCCAAGAAAATATTTCAACAATCCCAAATCCTTTATCTTATACTTGCTACTCAAAAATATTTTAAAAGCATCAATCTCAACTTGATTATTCCCAGTTATCACAATATCATCCACATATACAAGCAAAACTCTGGAATCCAGAAATTGAGTCATTTAGGCGATAGGAGACACGGGTTGATAAGCTCTAGAAACATTATATATGATGCGCGGATTGTGAATTGTGAGCTGCTTGCAAGCTTTGGACTTAGGTGGTCGGCTGCAAATGGCACTTTAGGTTTAAGTCACCCACCTCCTTTTGTGAATATTCTGAATCTCATTTCACTTTTTTCAGACCTTGGGGTAAAAAAATTATTTTGCACGCTAAAATTTTGTTATAAATCCACCAAAGTGGGAAGCCTTAACTGGATGTGTATGGTAACAGGTAAGCTATCGCTATAACAAAAGCTAAAACTTTGTTGTATTACCAATAACTGATTAGGCTACAAGTGGACTGACTGAACCTGGATATGTTTGGGCTTTATGTTGATAGTATTTGAAATATGGTTATAAGATGACAACTAGAAACTTGAAGAGAAAGAATCAGTACGTGAGAAATGCGTAGCCAAGTTAAATTTCTATTATTATAATCATAATTGTTATTATTTTCGTAGGATGTAGTATGCACTTATGAGAAACGTATGTGAACAAGTTTTAACATGGTCATGATTGTGAAACATTAAATTGCCATTCTGAGCTGCCTAGCACCTCTCATATTTCCCCTCGCTCCACTCGATCTACCTATCTTACAGTATGGCTTTTTTTGTAAATGAAACTACTTTTTTTAACCAACTACTCTTAGAGATCGTGGTAACCTTTTTCTGTGCTGCCTAGCACCTCTAAAATTTACTCTTAACAGCTCTATTTCTGTCCCGCCTTTTCAGTAATGTTTTGCAACTATAACTTATTGACCTGGAATGAGGTGCTTATTGATCAGTAATGTCTAGACCCACATCATTTCTGTGCTTCAAGTTAATAGTTTTGAGGGGTCAGTTATTATTAACGGTAAGAATTATATATGGTCTAGGTTTGTCAATCATACAAGTGACACTAGGATTCGACTTGCATGTGTTAAACCTGTGCGTTTTAAGCCACTCCAAAATCTCTTTGAACTTTTATCCACTCACCTATGTTCCGTTTACCTTTGAGAATTAACAGTGCCTCCCATTCAATATATAGCCAACACACTTTA
>BQNB010068684.1:2799-33760 GCA_026074375.1 Tanacetum coccineum
GGATTCGAGCATAGCTTCTTTGAAGTTATTTGGTTCTACAAAAGTTAGGAAGGCATCAAAGTAACACCACATGGCATCAGTCCATTTACCAATCAGTTCTAATGAAGAGTGAGAGGACTACACATTTGACGACGATTCTTGAGAAGTAGAAACATCATGCAGAGGTTCATGACATGGATCGTCAAAAAGTGCATTTGGTATAGGTTCTTCAACACCTTGTGAGATGATTAAGGATTGTTGTTGTTGGTTAGTTAATGAACTACTTGATGAAGGTGCATCTTGATCAATGGTTTTTGATGAAGGTAAACCGGCTATATCAACAGCTCTTGGTGCAGTAGCGACTAGAACTGGAGAAATAGAACTTGATAGAGGGTTGAAGTATTCATCGAACATGGGTTGGAACAAATGATCCCAATCACTTCTGGTTGGTGGGTTAAAAGTTTGTTGAGGAACAGGGTTTGGTACGAGTCCTAAACTGGATGTTGCAAGAGTGATTGATTGAAGCCCGGGTCCTGAACTGAATTATTCAAAAGCCATCGATGTCAGCTCATCGAACATTACATGAATAGTTTCCATGATTTTCTGGGTTCTCCTGTTATAGATTCTAAAAGCTTTCTATGTTGGGGCGTAACCAACAAAAATACCAATATCGGCCTTTGCATTTAGTTTACCCAAATCCTCACTGTCATTGGTCAGATAACAGAGTGAACCAAAGACATAAAGAAACGATAAATTCAGATTCTTGTCGTGCATCATCTCATATGAAGCTTTGTTGTATCGGAGACGGATTAGGGAACGATTTTGGGTATAACAAGCTGTATTGATTACTTAGGCCCACAAAAATAATGGAGCTTTTAAAAATATCAACATTGTATGAGCAACTTCTACTAGAGTTTAGTTTCGTCTTTCAACAACATCGTTATGTGTAACAATCCGTATTTTTGATCAATGTACAACGTCATTTAATTCACTATTTATTTATTTATTTATTTTCTCGTACGCGTTTGCTTTTAATTTTAATCATTTCGTTAAATCGCGTAAGCTAAAAAGTATCATTCAACGTAAACGGGTACCAAACAAATTAAAATTTACGTCGGGCAATCATTATATTATTTTTACTAAGTAATAATTAACTTATTATGTTTTATTTTTATTGGTTACGTAAATCATTTACATATACACTCCCCATTTAAAACCTTAAGACTTTCTTCTATCTTGACCAAGACTCCTTAATTCCCTCCCATGGTCCCTTTGAACTTTGACCACCTCATTATATCACCCTTGGACTAGTCTTGGTCATTGAATTCCACCTTTGACTAGCCTATTATATATATTAGACTTGCACTAGTAAAGATCATAACACACAACATTTATCACTTAGCAAAAACCAACAAATCCTTCCTTTTTCTCTCTATTGAGCTACGGCTCAAAATCATAAACATAAGCAACCCATACAAATTTTTCTACCACTCATACAAGCATTCCTACATCAAATCTAAGATATCATAAGGTTGCATTCGGGCGTATTTGTGACGCATTTTCACGCATTTGATTTACATTATTAATTACCTTTCAATACTTTGTGAGTTCATAGCCTCGCATTTTGATCTTTTGAATGTTTTATAAACCCGCGAGGGGGATACATGCTTGTTTACAAACTCTTTTATATACTCGTTTATTTATAACAATGTGATTACTTTTCAAAGACTTAGTGAGTTCATAGTCTCGCATTTCAATCTTTTCAATATTTTATAAACCCGCGAGGGGAATACATGCTCGTTTTACAAACTCATATATTTTACTACAGTACAATTACCTTTCATAACTTTGTGAGTTCGTAGCCCCTTTTTCTACTACTTGCTTTATTAAATACGGGGGAGATTACATGCTTGATTTCTTTGGACACAAGTGTTTTCAAAACTGTATGCTATTTCCTGATTTCATTATTGCCTAAGTTACCGTATTGCCATTCAAGTCCCCTTTTATCATGAACCGTTAATTACCTGCTGGGTATACGCTAGTGTTAAGGATAGATCTATCGGGATTGACCATCCCCGTCTAGGCTGTGGTTTCTAGTTGACCATTGACGCATTTAACATTAGAAGAAAATTCGTAGGATGTTTAACAACATCTGTATCTGTGAAAATTCGTAGGATGTTTAACAACATCTGTATCTGTGAAATTCGTAGGATGTTTTTGTAACATCTGTATCCGTGTTGGGGCACAAACCTCGAGTACTGGTTTGATTACAGTTTATTACGTTAAGGTTCGGTGTCATGAGCTTAGGGCAATAATACAATGTTTTTGACTTTTGAATGTGTTTCATAGTCTACTATTACTTCGATCTTGTGGTCCACTACTGAACATTTCTAGATTTATTAAATCACTACTTGGATTTCGGATGGATTTCAGAAATAACACTTTTAAATGTTGTAACGCTACTTTTTCTAATGAAATATTTCTTGAATTATTTCAACACTGCTTTTACCTAAACCTATGAATTCACCAACATTATTGTTGACGTTTTAGCATGTATTTTCAGGTTACTATTTTGCTAGTGGAGCATTGGGAGCATTCGAGTCGCGCGGATATATATATATTTGAAGGCTTAATAACTTGAGTACCATTTGACAAATGTTTTTCTGTTGCATTATAAATGGGATCCTTTGTAAACTCTGATTTTAATATATCAAATGTGAAATTTATCTTAAAACGTCTCTTTTGAGGTCGTTTTCCGTGACTTGTGTTTTGTGCCCTGAAGTAGCACCCCAATGTTACCATTCCGCTGCGTTGTCCTGATTTTTGGGGGTGTTACAGATGGTATCAGAGCTGAAGTCATAGAGAACTAGGTCGTTTTCAAAAACCTAGACTATGACCATGTTTTTCAAAATTTAGAGTCTCTCCTTGTTTTATCCGATATCCGCGCGCTTGCTCCCAGGTAACTTATATGCTCTCTTTTGCATCTCTAATACTATTACATGGATAATGAGTATAGACTATGATTTCGTTCTCTTACGTCTATCATATAACGTCTTACTATTTACCTTATATCGTCTGTTATATAAATATTAAACATTCTGATTTTTGTGTACCTTCCTGTTTTTCTCCTTTTACTCCCTTAAGCTTGTCAATGCTGTGGTATATATATGGATACCTTATACATATGGGATAATTTCTTCTTGATCTTTACGATTAACTTTGATCCTTTACGCGACTTTACTTTATGCTCTTTTGATTGATATCGAAAAAATCGGCATTATTTTGTAAATTTCTACTAGTTCTTTACCATTCGATCTCTGATTTGGACACTTCTTTCTTATGATTTGAATCGCAATATGTGGTTTCGATTAAACTCCTATCGTTTTAAAGATCTTCCAGTTTGTTTGGGAGTACGACAATTAACTTGTCACCTCATACGTATCACTTTGGAGCACCTACCTTTAAGAACACGATTTTTACGTTTATATTTGTGATAGAAAAATTCTTTACGTTCATTCTTTTTTACTACTTCTTGAGTATATTCGGTATATTCTTTATATTGTTATGACCTTATCGCTTTACAAACAAGTGCTCGATGTCAACTTATTAAGACCATTTTGTTGTCACCCTATGAGCTACTTCACGTTTACCTTTACATGACTAATTTCATTTGCGTTATAAAACTATTTGTACATTTCCTACAACACACTATTTTGATGAAAATAATGCATTGGCATCGGTTGGCCCTCAAATATACATAGTCCTCCCCTCCCCCAGCCATGAAATTCATCTATAGTACTGGTGTTATTTTGGTGCATAGATCTGTATTTAACCGTATGCATTCAGGAAGGAACCATGTCATGTGAGAGTAGTTACCTAATATACCTGACACTCTCTTCATAACTACAATCTCTCGATGATAATGTAATCCGACTACTCTCTATTCGAACCCGTAGCCTTTCCGTCTCAAGGCTGTCGCAACTTGAGGCCATGAGTGACAAGGCTCTTTTAACCGTGGGGGAGGACTGTAAAGTTCGTATTTTTAGGTCTATTATTCTGACGGTCATCGTTATTTGTTTCGAGTTTACAGTGATTGTGCAGTGTCTGACATTTTAATCATGTTTATTTGTTCGATAATAAATCATTTTCGTATTTTATTAATGAAACAATTTGTGAGTTAAGAATTGATAATTTTATTTTTGACGTTTCGCGATTGTCATTCTCGGTTTGTTGATTCTGCGCTGTTCGTTAATCGTTTGAGCATCCGTAAAAATTTACGACATGTCTCGCTATTATTCTTATGATCATAACTATCAATTTATGAACCACGTCATATTTATTTCTGACCATTTGGTCATAGCTCGGTTTTTACATTAATAAGATATTTATTGATATTTATAGATATTTATAAGATTTTTTATTAGATATTTATCTAAAATATCTTTTAGATATTTTCTTTAACTTTACCTAGTTAACTTAACTAGGTTCTTAAACTTAGTTAAGCCTATATAAAGCTTAAATAGTAAGAAAAATATACAAAAGCACATTCTAAGGTGTAAAACGACACAAAAATCTCTCTCATTTCTCTCATCTATTATCGGCCAAAAACATTTCATACACCACCTACTTTGATTATCTAGATCAACTACAATATTTCTAACATCAATTCTCAGTAATAACACTCCCTCATTCAAAAACTTTAATCAAAACTAAATCCTCAAACCTCCCTTAAATATCCCTCAATTACAAACCCCTTAACTTAAAAAATATAAACACCAATTAAATCACACCCCCCATTAAACTCACAAATAAAACACAACAAAACCATTAACCAAACCCACCCAAACAAAAACAAACATCAAAACATAATAACACATAAAACAAACTACCAACCCCCCACAAAAATACAAACTACCAAACAAATCAAAAAACAAAAAACCCACACACCCTCATCCCCTACAACAACCACACACACACCACCCCCCTCCAAAAAAACCCCCCCACTTCAATCTAAATCTAATTTCCCCCCCCCTTCCACCATTCCCCTCCCCCACCCCCCCCCCCCCCCCCCCCCACACTAACATATCACTCCCACATCAAGTAGAGATATAGAGAGAGATGACATCTCACCAGTGAGACTGTCCTCCTCACCACATGATGTGTGATGCAATCGAACATAAGATATATATCTAATAGATAAAAACCCTCTCCTCTATCAATGATAATCTGATAGAGATAGATGTGCTGTTAGTAATTGAAAAACTCGCTCACTCTCTCTCTTGAATATGAGATAGAGACTAGAGATATAAACCCCTCGCCGCTCCGTTCCTGCCACATGCAGGGTTTGGGGTCATAAAGAGAACTCGAACAAACCGATTAAGTAACGAAGAAGATTGATAGCTATTTACAAGTTTACGTTAGTTATACTTTTTTAAAATTGTGTTTTTAAAAAAAAAAGTAGTACTATTCCATATACAGAAACCTTATAGTTTATAAACATCAATAGAGCTGTGACTAAAAATTTACAATTACAAGAACGTGTGCTATAGAAAGAATCACTTAACGAATCGGAGTTTAAAGAATAAGTTATGACGATTATCGATTAAGCTAATTACATAGTTTTATATAATTATTCTATTCATGAATAGTTTAAAAAGTTCTATTCAACAGCAGATTTTAACTTTTTAAAAAATAGGATTATTTGATACATCTTTCAAATCCGAAAGCCGTGAACGAATGGTAACGTACACAACGGGTTTCTAAAACGAGGGAAAGTTTCAACACTATTTTATAACTTCGTGCACAATTTCATGAGGTGATATACAGTGTTGGTTCGTTTTTAATAAAACGTTTTGCATAACTTTATGGAATCATTTTAAATAATTATTTTAAATAAAAAATATTTATTATTAGTTGTGTTCAGAAGCCCCCTTATTTTACTACTAATTGTTTTTACAACACTCTAATAGGGGTGATTTACATTGCTTATTTTGACTATTGGACACAAGGTTTTTCTCAAGCTGTTTTCAAAGTGTTTTAAACTGGTATGCTATCCAGATTACTGGCCTGAATATTAGTGTCTAAGTTACCCACTATGCCAATTAAGTCCATAACTATATCATGAACCGGTAATTGCTATTGTTGTGAGCGCCGCGAGTGTTGTGGATATAGATTATATCGGGACTGACAATCCTCCACATGGAATTTCTGGACACAAGTTTGACCATGGTGCAATTCTAAACATGGAGAATACTGTTTGGATTGCTTGGCAAGATCCTATACATTTTTGGGCGCACAAAACTAGTTAAGGCTTCGGGGGTCATAGAGCCTAGATGCAATAATAACAATAGTGTTGGACATGATGAATGTGTTCTCCTTTTGTCTACCTTACCTATTTTGGACTATGGAATACGTACATTTAGTATGCTATTGCTTGTTTTGGGATCTTCGGAATACGGTTTAGGTCCAGCATTTTTTCGATCTGTGCGTCAACATACTGAACATTTCTAGATATATTATATCTCTATTGGATTTCGGAAAATTAACACTTTTAAATGGTTGTTAGCTACTTTTCTTCTGATATACTTCTTATATTATTTAAATATTGCTTTTTTTACTTAAACCTATGAATTCACCCAACATTATTGTTGACGTTTTAGCATGTTTTTTCAGGTTACTATTTATGCTTAGTGGCAGCATTGGAGCATTCGAGCATCCGCATGCGGATATATAATTTTTGAAGGCTTAATAACTTGAGTACCATTCGTTAATGTTTTTAACAAAATGTTTCTATTGCATTATAAATGGAGATCCTTTGTAAACTCTGATTTTAAATATATGAATGTAAAATTTATTTAAACGTCTCTTTTGAGGTCGTTTTTCTGTAACTTGATTTGTTTTGCTGTGCCCTGAATTAGCACCCAAAATGGTTGCCATTCCGCCTGCGTTGTCTTGATTTTTTTGGTGCGGGTGTTACATAATGTCTTCAGAACAAAGAAATATCAGGGATCAAATAGTAATGATGGTGGTAATACCAGAGATGAAGTCAAAATAGCTGGTGGAGTAATAGGATCTGGTGGTGGAATTGGTAATGCCTTAGCATAAAATGCTTGCATGTCTTTAAGATATGGATTATTGTAGAAAGGTGAGAATACAAGTGGGATTTCATCATTCTTAGAATTTTTCAAAAAGTCAGAGGATAAAGTGTGGCTGGGAAATAGTTCGGTAAGGTTGAAGTATAGTCAAGAATATTTTGTATTAGACTGGAAAAAACGTGACATTCTTTATCACATCAGATGAGGTAGGATGGATGGGGAAAGACATGACTGTATAACAACCAAGTAAAATAATATAAGTTTATTTAGTATAATAGTAGTGTAGTACATGTCATGCAAATCTTTACACTTTACTATTCTGGAAACGCAGTGGCACGAAGGACTTTCTTGAAAATGGAAAAGTAGTTATAGTTTAGGTTTACCTTACTCACTATAACCATTAGTCGCCCCCCCCCCCCCCCCCCCCCCGCCCCCCCCCCCACCCCATCCCCCCCCCCCATCCCCCCCCAATACTGTAACCCCCCCCTCCCAATTCTTTTACACACCCCCATATCAAGCAGCTTGGAAGCTAATTTGGGTATTACTTTTTTTTTTTCCCCCCCACAGATCAACAGTCAAAATCATATAAAATGACTCTCATAAAGAGCAGTTTGGAAAATTAGTTATTATTCAATTTAATATATCAAGTTTCTAACAAAAGGAAGTGACCCTTGTGGTCCCAGAATAAGAAAAATAAAGTTTGAATCGATAGTGTGTGTGTTAGCCCATCTTATAAGTCTCCTGAGTAGTTGTATCGTTGCCATAAGTGCCTCATATTACCTGAGTTAAACATGCTTAATAAGATCAACACACATGGTTGAGTGAAATTCATAGGTTTATGATAAAACAGTTGAATACAGTTCCAATAGTGGGTTATCGAGTCTGTTATTACCCTATAGTTTGATAAAACAAATATTATTGCCCTATAGCCGCATGACCTCTACAACATGTAACATGAAATCACCGTAGTGACATTGGGGAGGAACCTAAGCCCTCATGAAAGGTAACTTTCCAAAGTTACCCATTATAATCAAATATAGTGCTATTGGTACCAAAAGTATAGGCACACCAACGGGAGTCGTCACACTCTGATAGATCTATCCACAATATTCACGTTCACTCGCAAGTGACTAATGGTTCATGATTAAGAAATATTGGCACTAAAGGTAAACTTAGGCAATAATATACCAGGATAGCATATAGTTGGAAAAACACTCATATTCATGGTTTATAGCATGTATCCCCTCTGGGGTTTATAAAAACTTCAAAAGATTTTTAAAATGCCGAGGGCTCATGATCTAACTTATCAGGGAAATCTGATTGCAAGGCAAAAAAGTATTATGGTTGAAAGTAACGGCCTTTATCCACGCATCATAGGTAATTATGTCAAGTCTTGTTTGATTGTTTATCTTCCAAAACTTTCTATTGATGTTTAACTATTTGGTTATTATTTTTATGGAAATAAATTATCATGTTCGTGAACATTCACATTTAGTGGTCGTGTAGTACATTTTTGAGGAGCCTGGACACTTGATCATTATTAAATCCAGCAAACTCGTCAAAACGTATACCCAAATGAAACCCCTCACTTGAAGCTCCCTAGTAACGTGATTCGTGATACATTATAGTTTTAAGTTTCTTCAAAAGTTAGTCGATGATAAATTACGTTAATTATATAACGTAATTAATTTATAAAGCGTCGATCGATGATTAATAACGATAAATGTGTCGGGTTTTAATAAAATCAAGTTTTATAATATTTATATATATTTTTATAATTAATATAAAAATATAATATTTTCTATTTTTTTAAGAATACAAAATGGCAATATATACCCTTAGTTTATAAACTTTTACAAGTTTAGTCCTTTATATATAAAGTATATATATATATTAAACCTTTAACTTTGAAACTTGGAAAAATAGGTCCTTATAGTTATAACTTTAAGAAAATGACATTTTCAGCCCCTTTAGTTATTAATTTCAGAAAGTTACGATATATACCCCTTGCATGGAATATATTTGCAAAACAAGTCCAAAATGCCATGCAAGCTTATTTTAGGATTCCAAATGATATTTGAAGGTTATAGCTTGTTATTATAAGCTAAAATAAGATGTTTTAATGTAATGAAAGTTTAGAAAAAAGATTCGTTAGCTAGAAAATCAAAACGAGTCATTTTTAGGGTTTTTACCAAAAACACATAGGTTTGAGGATTCAAAGCTTCAAACAAGAGTTCATATATGATCTTAAGAGAATTATGAATATTCTAATACTGATTATAATCTTATTAAACAAGATTTTGAGCTTACTTGAGCTAAAATGGGTCGAAATGGGTTTTTATGACTCGTATGCCTAATAACGACTTTAAGGCTTCATTTTTCTTGCTTCTTGGTCTCTATTCTAAGCTTAGGGACTTCTCGTGATCTTCTATTGCTGCTATGGAAAGGCTAGAACTCCATTTGAGTGTGTGAAGAAAGTGTTGAGGGATGATTTGAAAAGGGTGCTTAGTTCGTGTATTTATAGGGCTTGGAAGCCTTTGTGCCCAAGTTTTCTTGTTAACTAAGGGATAGGGTTGTAGATAGATGATTAATGGAAGATAGGTGATGAGTATGGGAGGCTATGATATTAGATAAGCAAGGTGTATGGTGTTAGAGGGGAGTTTGGAGGCCACGACTAGAAAGGGTGATAAGGTGGTGATGTAGCAACTTGGTGGCCAAGTATATTAGAAAGGAGGTGATGGAGGTTCTTTCTAGGCTACTTGGTGATTTCATGGTGAGGTCATGGAGGTGCAAGGATGGGTGCTTGGGTTTAAAATGGGTCAAAATGAAAGAAAAAGGGTCACGGGTTGGTTTAGGGTTCAATTAGGGTTTTTAGGTTTTAATTAGGGTTAAGATTAGTGATAGATTAAGGTTTAGGATTAGTGTTAGGATTAATATTAGGGTTTAGGATTAAGGTTTAGGGCTTAGGATTAAGTTTTAGGGTTTAGTTTTAAGGTTAAAGTGAAATTAGGGTTTAGGGTTTTGTTTAGGGTTTTAGGGTTTTAGATTAGGGTTTAGGATGAATTAGGGTTAGGGTTTAGGGTTTAGAGGTTGTGTATTAAGTGTTTGTACCTTGTGCTAAAGTGGTGGTAAGAAACTAGAATGAAAACGGTGTTAAAATAAGCTTATTTGATTATGTGCTTAATAACTTGTACCTTGAGCTTTTAATGACTTGTACATTGATTTAGAGGGAAAATATAATTCAAATATTAAACGTTAACGGATAACGTTCATTTCATGAAAAGTACGTTAAATAGATAACGTACATGATAAAATAGATAATAGATTATTAACTTGACATATTAGGATGTTTACTTGCTGTAAACATTGATAGAAGCGAGCTTGTTTACTTTAGTGATGCAAGTTACGTTGCATAATGTGATAAAGCAAAAATTTCCTTGTAAAAAGGTAGTATATAAAGTGCATCTAATTTAATAGATATATATTACAGTGCATCTAATTTAATAGATGAATAATTATATTGGCAAGTTACTTTCATAATGATGATAAAGCAAAAATTTTCCCTATAGAAAAGGAGACAATCTAATTTAGTAGAGTTGAGATCTCTATATGAATGAAAATTTCAGGCTGTGTTAATACTAACACCGCTGCATAACGTGATTCATATTAACTAAAAAACTATTTTGTATATTGTAGGGGACGTGATAGTTTTATCGTCAACTTGTTGTTAACCAAAGGTGAAATTTATGTACTTGATAGTTTCGAGGATGCAAACGAAAGGGATACGATTTCTCATTTTTTCTTGTTCGGGATCTTCATACCGCTGATTTTCGATGTCTAAGACTGGTGTGCGATACCGATATTTTGTACAATGTCTCGCAATTTTATATGTTTTTATTAGTATTAATGTATTACCTTACCGTATTGATGCATATTAATTTATGGTGGCGATAGCGTAAGAAATGCCTAATTTGGGTATGTTTCTTTCTGGTATGTTTGGTGTTCATGAGTAGTAATGTGTGGCGATGTGCCTCATAGTTGCACACCCTGTGTGTAAAACAATCTGAGTAGCCTTATTACTGTTAACGAATATTATATATATATTTACTCAGTAGAGAAGTATACCAATTGTATAGCGTAACCCATATACTAACTATAACCGCAATGACAACTCGGTTTTTTTTTTCCCATTGACTCATATTCACCGTACATCAAAATTAGTTGCCAATCGTATTCCAAAAGTAGTAATCCGATGAAGTGTCGTTGTCATAAGTATTATATTACATACAAATGGTTTCAAATTATTATTGATACTGAGTTATTAGGGAAGAGAGTATACCTCTATATTTGAATATCAATTATTCTTCAGTGAATACGGTTTGTAGTAGCGTGTCTCGATGTCCTGACCCTACTAATTGCTTGGATGCGACCGATATAATCTGTTGGTGTAGGGGTAGATATTTCAATAAGTAAAATAAGTTTTGTAAGGAAGAGTTTACCTTAGATTTTGAATATCAATTGTTCTTCGGTGAATACGATTTGTAGTAGCGTGTCCCGATGTCCTGACCCTAGTGATTGCTTGGATACGACCGATATAATCTGTTGGTGTAGGGGTAGCCATTTTAGTAAGTAAAATGTTAAGTAATTTATAAATATTGTGCGTTTACTTGTGAGTACTGCATTCTTTATGTTTACTCTTGCTACGAGTTCGTTGTAAGCGGCGGAATTGAATTAATGTTCGGGAAAAACCGATGTTAGATATTTCGTGTAGGTCGGGGAATCTGACAAATAAGAGAGGCATAAACATTATAGTACAAAACCAACATGATTTTAAAGTTGTAACCCATAAATAGGTGGTGTTTTGGATTGCATTTTGAAACTTCTTTTTGCTTTTCAAATAAGGCAGTTTGGAAGCAACTTCAAAATGTGTATGCAATAAAAAGATACAAAAAAGTTCAGGTCTGGGAATTGCTAAGTAACTGCTTATATGGCTGCTTACTGCTAATTACAAACCCCAAAAACATACATAGAAAACGAAAGCTTAAATGGATTGCTTATTTTTTATACATATCTGCTAAGTTTTGAGCAGATGAGCAGTCAATTGCACATTTTTATCATCAAGCAAACAATCTAAAACAAGCAATGATTATATTAAACACCACCCACAAGTTAAAATTCATAACCAATGCCACAACTTCAAGATCTAGCAAGATGTGGCAAAGCAAAAAAGATACTCCCAGTTTCAAAGACTTTAAACTGAAACTCTGCTAAAACCAATATTAAGAATAGCTTCAACGAAATTACACAAAACTGCTCAGAAGAGAGAAGTTCCCTTGCCCTTCTTGTCTCCACCGATTTCAAAATGCTTGCACCTCTGCAAGTAACAAAACAAAGGATGAGTTTCCGCTTAAAGCATCACAAAAATATATTAATTTATGGCATGTAATGGCTAACCTTGATTCCATGCTGGGAAACATGCTTGCACCCTTGGCATTGCAGCCTTAGCACAATCTTCTTATTAGCTGCTTGCTATGGAGTATCGAGAACTTTGTGATGTATTGTTGGTAATTGAACAACCCACAATTTATCACGAAACTTGAAGAAGCTGTTAGGGTTTTTGATTTGAGAAAGCCAAATATTAAGTTATGCGGTTTTTTTATTGATATCTCTCAAAATAAATTCTTAAATTATCTCAAAACAATATTTACATTATATTACGTATTTTAAAAGCTGTAAATTAGAATTAATTCTTGTTTGCATGAGCTTATATATTTTAACTTGCAAGATATAATTCATAAAAAAATCACCTAGTCTAGTGGTTGTGTGGTTTGTTAATATCATAAAGGTATTAGGTTCAAATCTTATTGCTGACAAAATTTTTAAAAAAACAAAAATTTAAAAGAAAAAATGTGATGACATGACATGGATAGAAGGGCAAAACCTATCATTTAGTAACCATGTCTCAAACAAAATGAATGTCAATCTCGAAGTGCTTCGTCCGCCAGTTCCAGCAATTGCATTAGCAAGACTCCTAGATTTAGCCTTAGCATTCAAACAAGATATATAATGTTGGCGCTTTGATGAATATGATAGTAAGTTATTACCCAAAAGTACAAAATGACTTTTCCTAGGAAGTCATCTATTTAATTTAAGCACCAAACAAACACTCATGTAATGACCTAATAAACTTCCCTATTTATAAATTAAGTTTCTTTAAGTCATTATCAAACACACTACAACATTTGCTATATTCCCCAGCGACAAATCCGGGGTATCCCGGGCGACTTGTCGCTGGGGATACCTTTCCCGAGCGACATGTCGCCCGGGATAAGTGGAACGGAATAGCTCGAATGGGATTCATTCCCGGGCGACATTCCCGGGCGACATCGCCGGGCCCACACAGTTTCAGTCAAACAATTAAGTGCCACGGTGGAAGGTATTCCCGGGCGACATGTCGCCCGGGATACAAAAATTAATTAATTAATTAGTCATGTCGCCCGGGAAAATGTAAAAAATTAAGTTTATTAAATAAATAATATTGTGAATCCAGGGCGAATGTCGCACGGGAAGGAAAACATTTAATATATATAGTTACGTTATTTTACCAGGGCACCGACATGTCGCCCGGGAATAATTTTTGAATATATATTTTTTAAATTCCCGGGCGACATGTCGCCCGGGATAGTACTAACAAATATTTATTTAAACTAATCCCGGGCGACATGTCGCCGGGAAAGTCTACAAGCACTTGTTGTTAGATTACGGTACTCGAAGGCATGTTCTTAGAAATGTATAAGAATCCGGAAAACACACATTAATTCAGCCTGGCACTGACTTCAGAGTTTACTAATGACATAGGAAAACTTGATTTGGAGTAGTTTGTCATTTGGAATGTAATTCGTATGCTTTAAGTGTCTGTTTGTAAGTCTCGTATGATTATCAGTCTAATATGTTTAAGTGTCTGTTTGTAACTCACGTATGATTATCGGTCTTAGACCTCGCTTGTGTTACTACAAGTGGTATGTATAATATTTAACTAAATAAATGTTTGTTTTTGTGTTACTTGACGAATGTGCATCTTGAAAAAGTATACGGTATATCATGTTGAATTATAGAAGGGTAATGCATATCCTGACCGAACCAAGAAAACATAGTGATTTTCTTAGATAGTTATTATTTATCAAAAATATATAATAATTATTTATAAATATATAATATATATGATTAAAATATATTCTATATCAATATGATTTAAAAACCGTTATCTTTTTTTAAAATGTATCTTCGGGCGACATGTTGCCCGGGAAATATTTTATTAAAAAATATACGTGTTTTTTTTATTAAAAATATGTATTTATATATTTTTTTATTAAAAGTTATCCCGGCGTATGTTGCCCGGAAAGGTTTTATTAAAAAAAAATTATATAATTTTTATATATATTAAAAATGTGTAATTTATTATTAAAAAAGTTCTCGGGGGCGACATGTGCCTGGGAAAGTTTAAAAACACGTTAATTAACACTAATCACAAACCCTAATTAAACATTCACCGAGTGATTTATTTTTTTTAATAAAAAATCTTTCCAGGAGACATGTCGCCCGGGAAAGATGCGCGGGAGAGGAAAAATGCCCATTAGCAAGACTCCTAGATTTAGCCTTAGCATTCAAACAAGATATACAATGTTGGCGCTTTGATGAATATGATAGTAAGTTATTACCCAAAAGTACAAAATGACTTTTCCTAGGAAGTCATCTATTTAATTTAAGCACCAAACAAACACTCATGTAATGACCTAATAAACTTCCCTATTTATAAATTAAGTTCCTTTAAGTCATTATCAAACACCACCTAAAACATGAACACAAATAATAGTATCAACGAGATGGCAAGAGACTCGTGCGTTGCGACGGAGGCTAGTTCGTTGTGGACATCTGTGTGAGGGGAACTTTTCTTCCTGTTTAGGATGCGAATTAGAAAAAGAATTGTTAGTTTATGTAGTAACATATTTATTGTAGGCCGATTTTGCAAACATTTTTAATGTATGTACGCTTTTTTCGGATTTGGTCATTTTTGGATAAATGACTATTGTTGTAAAAACAAAAGCAAAAAAAAGAGTACAATACATCATATAGAATTCATGAAATGAATCATTAATTTCAAACCTAATGCAACCTAAGATTAGCCAAGATCTTTCTATTAAATGGTAAATGCTAGAACAATCCTACAAGAAGCCAATATATGCCTCTAGATAAGACTTGAAAAAAGACAAATGCCAGCAAGATTCATGGCAAAACAGATGTTACAAAAGGACACAACATGAGACAAAAATGTAGATATAATACTTACGGGATTAGTTCCTGTGGAAATTGCTATTATCCTAAAAAAGATAGGACCTAAATGCAGCCGTAGGATGTATACAATATATTTGATCTATGGTCTAAATTTATAATGGCAAAAGTGTAATATATTAAAGTCCTGATCGGTAACATTCATCAAAATAGTATGCATCTTAAGGGCATACTAGTCATTTTAAGATAATTTAGATATGCATATCTTGCAAATTCCATTATCCGATATATTTGCATGAATATTTATCGGCATGTAATAAACATCCATCGTTTTCTTTGTGCTAAAATACAGGAAGAATGAATATCCAAAAAAAAATTGGAGGATTCAACAAGTATGCATCTTAATTAGTTCTTGATAACCAATTTTACATGTATTCATCGATGTTTTTTGTATTCATATTGTAAATCGCTTTTTTTATTCAACAAGTATGCATCATATTTATTATTTTAGTTTGTATACTTGATTTTTTTTATTTGTTTCGATTCAGTGGAAAGAAGGAGCCGACAATTGAATAACAAAGGGAAAAGTGATCAATTACTATAATTTCCCCAGTTTTACAAGATGCAGATTATGAAAAAGAGAAAGCTTGCTAAGGGAAAAGGTTGGAATTTATAAACTGTGTGTTTTATGATGCATTTGTTACGATGCAATATATGAATTAACTTGATGCAAGTAATCGATTATTGCTTCATAACTGATTTACTACAGGTATCATGATGAATGACTCGAACCATGGGTTGATTGCGGATGACGATTTCATGACACCTACTAAGAATGTAGGAGTTAAGATAACGAATGATGCAATGCGTGAATTTGCTAAACCGAATTATGTACAAAATCAGTTTGCAACACATATTGGTGATGATGTAGACACAAAAAACACTATAACGTTTAGATCGTCACCAAATGTGTCATCGTTCTCACAACAACAGGAAAGGGTGGTCAACCTAAAACGCCGATATTTGAATCACCAACTTTCTTAAAAGAGGTTGAGTCATCATTTGAGAAAGAGATGCAGAAATGTCGTTGTAAATTAAGCTTTGAAGCACCAAGTTTTAGTTTGGGGTTTACCTAAATTAGTATGACACCCGGAAAAAAGGTCCTTCTGAAGATGACAACGTTGATAATGTTGTATGGGATACAAGTGGAATAAAGTCGGTTTCAAGAGCCTACAAAGGATCTACTATAAGATCGTTTAAGTTGATCTTATGATGATAACTGGAAGGACGCGTGCATCGTATTCGTGTTTTCTTGTTTCAATAAAAAGACCAAATTTGAATGCATGCCTCTTTATTTTCCTTTTGAGACAAATGGTGTTTGCATATCTGTTTTGTGGTATGATTGGTTTCTTTCATAGTTATTTGTCAACTTAATTTATGTATATTATTTTTGAAACTATGTTGTTTGCATCATATATGGCTTAGTAAATCTTTCTTAACGTTCTTTGTATCATAGTATAGCAAAAGTAACTCTACTAATTATCTGAGAAGTGTTTGCATCTTTTCAAAAATTTATTTTTTAGTAACCACTACATGTGTGTTTTGAAAGTTTATGATAGAAGCTAGTAGGATCGGATGATTAGCAGTATGGCAAATGGGCTTGCAAATGGCATATAATCACAAATTAGTGTTTAGCAATGTATTAAAAGAAGTGATAATATGTTTGCATTCTGCATCCTGCTGCATTTTCATGTTTGCATTCTGTGTGCAACAAAAATGAACTTTTGTGAATGCTGCGTTTTTCAATTGGTTGCTTGGTATTAATGCGCACATTAGAGTTGATCTTGAAGTCATGAACATATATTAGTATCGGAGTAGTAATTAAGTTTTATGAGTTGCGTTCAATGATTTGGATAATTGCTTAAAGAGATGGTAAGTGCTGTCATATCTGAAGTTTATCGGTTGCGTTATGATCTTTATTCACTTTTTGCTTGTAGTTGTTGGATTATGACCATATATGATTAATATATGTCCGGAAATATTCCCGAGCCTAAGGGGACGCACACGTTTATATGTTAAATGACGAGTAAATATATTAATGTAATATATATTAAATGTATAACAAACGATCGTTAAAAGTTAACGAGTATTAAATAATTAGTTAAACGTTTAATGGTTAAACGTGAGGGACTAATTATAAATAAACCGAAGAATGAAGGGTTCGGTTTACCCTTTTTTCCCCTAGTCGGCTAGAGAGACTAATCCCACAAGGATTAGGAAGCTTGGTCTATAAATATGGTTTTAGTTTTTCATTATTAACATAACTTGAAAAAAACAAATAACCTAAAAATCGACTAGTGCTTTTCTTCTTTTGTCAACCGGCTACAAAAGTTTTTGGGTCTTTGGTTTTGTCTTCACGATCGAACATACAAACCGGACATCCTACGGGGTTTTGTTTAAGTTCGGTCATCACCTCTTGGTGATTCCTTGTTCGTAAGTTGATAGATTCAAGAGACGAAGAAGATCGTTTGTTATACACTACTAGTACTAGCATACCTCGTCGTTTGCTAAGAACGTATAGTGTGTGGAAGCTTAGAGGATTCATATCTTTGATTCTTCGTGGTTTCACGCGTTGTATTATACACACGTGTATAAAGAAGACGGTGTTTACGGTTACCTATAACGGTGTATCGTTTCTAGCTAAAAGGTAAACAATCTTCTATCTTGTTAATTATTATGTTCTACACGTGATCATTTATTCCGCTGCGAACTCGTGATAATTAATATGGCTAATTAGATTATAAAACCCAACAGTAACCGCGTCCCATAAATTAATTTTAGACATATCATCTCCCACTTTGACACCAAGATAACTAACTGAAGGGAGTAGCAAACGTTGAGCATCTGATTAAACGAGCGACCTTTTCAACATCCATTCGAGTAAACGAGCGACCTTTTCAACATCCCTCCGAGTAATACCAATACCCATAAGCTTACTTTGTGAAGATTTATTTTGAGACCTGAAGCCAAGAAAAAGCAATTCAAAACATGGACAAAAGCTTGAATGTTAGAGACATCCCATATATGCCAACAAATACATCGTCATTAACATAAAACGAATGGGATAACGTCAAGAATTCGTTTAGACAAATACCCTCGAAAAGACCCGCTCTCATAACTCTTTGTTTTAAGCCTTTATAAAAGCGAAACTTTGATGTAACACTACCATTGACGAGAATAGAACCCATGACTGATTCGAGACAACCTTTTATCTAACAGAACTGTTTAAATTCATACACACAGTTTATTTAATTGTAGAATGTTACAACATCAATCTCAGTTATTTTAAAAACTCTTTGAGCATTTACATGAAAACAACGAAGTTATTTACATTCATACATGCATGATGCACGATATGGTATTATGGTCATATACGTATGTAAGTTTTAGATATAACATCTGAAATTTAATTGAATAAGAATGCATATTTATCTATCGGTGAAATAATTAAATAACCTTGTGATCATAATTCATAACTGTTAGTACAAAATGTGTGTCGGGGAGTGAAGGGGATCAAGAACGCTTACTGGAATGGGCCCATAAGCTATTAGTGGGTTGAATTTTATACTAGAGCAAGTAAAGGATGTGATCTCCTGCACAAATAAGGGAAAACCGTTAGCCTTACCGTGGGGACGGACCTCACGATTGGACTCCGGCGTAAGAGTAAGTATTCATGTTGTCAGAGGATATATGTGTGACAAAGAGTGTCAAAAATTGTGTACCTTGTGGTGCGTCAGAGGACTTCTATTTATAGGGAAGCCCAGTATTAGGGTTTCCTAGTATTTTGCTTGTAGTTGTAGTGGCCAAAGCGAGACCCTTATCGAGCAAGGATCCGCGATAATCGTGACTGCGGACGCGGATTCCCTTTCGCAGACGCTATAAGTTCCACGGACGGTCTACAAAAGCGGCCCAAACCGATCCGCGTCCGCCTTGCTATATCCGGACCGTGTCGGTGTGGTCCTGGGCTTAGTATCGGCCCGTTATATTTATTATTTATTTTGATTGGGCCAGGGCTCAAATGTGGCGGTATGACCCAGGCCCAGAGGCCTGGTATAACCGTTATACGTCATCAAGTCCCCCCAGTCTAGTATTTTTACTGCGTGCGACCCTGTGTTGCGTAGTAAATATTGCTAGACTTTTGTTCCTTATGCTTTCCTTATTCCGTGATTGCTTGCTTCTCCGTGAGTTTTCCTTAATTGGGTAGGTAGGGTTTGGGTGACATGTACTCACCCTGACCTTTTGTTTTTTGATTGACACGACTTGGTGTCAGTTATCCAACTTGCATTACATCTACTTATTTTAAATCTCGTCCGTTTGTTGACATAGTGCGTTACACATGTCACCATCTTGCTGCTCCGCATTTACTATGCTAAGGGTATAAATACCCCTTTGATTTTACTGTTTTCTTTTTCTTCTTCTTCACGAATTACCACCATTGTTAAAATTTTCGAGCTTTTGTCAACCAGTTTCCAAGTTTTCTACTGCTTCATCTTTCTTTAGGCTACCAGGTTAGGTTTTCTTTCCTTTCTTATACATCACGGTGAGTACCATTCGTGATATTAAGTCTAAGTTGAATCAAAAAACGTTAGATGCATTGTGTACCAAATATCATATACCTGCTTGTGTTCATCCTTCGCTACCTGGCCCGGACAAAAATATTTTACAAAGTCCTGATGGCAAGATTGGCGTATATACCCGGTTTTTTGATTTTGCCAACTATCGGATCCCCTTGTCTCAATTTCTTGTTGATGTTCTTGACCATTTTCACATTCATCTTTCTCAACTGTCCGTGTTTGGGGCGGCCAAAGTTTCTCACTTTGAGATTTTATGCGCGTTCACGGATTTTAGCCTTCTATCAACTGTTTCCGTGCGTTCTATACTAGCTCTTACACCAAAGGATGGATGTCGTTTATCAAACGTTCTGACGCGGCTCCTATTTGCCATAGCAAACCGTTAGATTCCGTAAAGAACTGGAACGACCATTTTTTCTGGGTTGATTCCACTGCCTTTCCTCTTTCAGTATCTTTGAAAAGCAAGATTTTAAGTAAAGATCCCCCTCCCAAGCTTTCTTAATATGATATAGAAGCTGTTAGCCTCAATTTTATTGAGTCAATAAAGGAAGCTCGTTCCCGTGTTCAAGACCTCACTTCGGGGGAGATTGTTAGCCTCAATTTATTGAGTCGAACAAGGAAGTTCGGTCACTCTACGATGGAGCTTCGGTCTTTAATTAGTTAATGTTGTAATAGGAAAGTATCGGGAATCGGGCTCGATAGTTAAACTAATATTGTATATGTTTCGGGTTTAATCCCAAGCAAAACCCGAGCCCGGGTCCTAGTTAAATATCCCGCGCGTCACTTTTAAGTGTCGGGGTATATAAGGAACTTTTCCACTTGGAAAAGTTAGTTGTTCATTTCTAATATAATTCCATTTCTATTTTCTCTCATCTCTCTCTCTCTCTCTTCTTTCTCTCTCTAAAAGATCAACTCACTCTCTTTCTCTTTTCTAGTTCAATTCGTGTATGTTATATGTTATGAAGTGATTACGGGATCCTACAAGATTAGATGTCCAATGATGATAGTCATATCAAAGGTAGTAAAACTACTTAGAAATCACCCATAAGTAGCTAGAACATGATAAGTACTACTTAATTAATTACATAATTGACTAGTTAACATAGATAACACATACAAAATCAGTCGTAATCTCTGATGAATTATTTCCTTTTTGATCTTCCTCTTCGCGATGATTCTCTGCTATCGTTGTACATTAGATGTCCAACGGATGAGTCTATATGTTATCGTTGTACAATAGATGTTTAACGGATGAGTCGATATGTTATCGTTGTACATTAGATGTCCAACGGATGAGTCAATATGTTATCGTTGTATAAGGATTAACTATCGAGCCTGATATCCCGATACTTTTCCTATTACAACGTTAACTATTAAAGCGGCACGAAGCTCCAATGTAGAGTGACCGAACTTCCCTTGTTCGAACTCAATAAATAGAGGCTTAACAGAAAGCGTGCGACTTTTACAAATACTCATAACTGACCGTTCTTACACTCGGAAATTTCCGAAACCTTCTCTTATGCTGGGTATTGGATACAAGCCTTACTTATAACGTGGATGGAGAACTGTTATCCAGACGATTTGGATGGAGAGTGAGAAGAGGGTGTGTGGTTAGAGACTGGGGTTGGTATGCTTGATATTGGAGTGAGGAGGGTCTCAGATGGATACTTTCCTATTACAACGTTAACTAATTAAAGACCGAAGCTC
Source organism: Tanacetum coccineum (assembly GCA_026074375.1). Lineage (NCBI taxonomy): Eukaryota > Viridiplantae > Streptophyta > Magnoliopsida > Asterales > Asteraceae > Tanacetum > Tanacetum coccineum. The sequence continues at coordinate 24,500 of BQNB010068684.1, forward strand.
CATCGTAGAGTGACCGAACTTCCTTGTTCGACTCAATAAATTGAGGTTAACAGAAGCGTGCGACTTTTACATACTCATACTACCTCGTTTCGGAAATTTCCGAAACCTTTCTTATGCTGGGTTGGTACAAGCCGTTACTATACGCTGGATGAGAACTGTTATCCAACGTTTTGGGATGGTGAAGAGGGTGGGTATACTTTGCTTTTGTATCTCAGATTTTATTATGTCGCTATTATACCTGATGCCTTTCTTTTGTTATGTTTACAGAGATGGATTTGTTTACGTTTATCCGCCATTCTGATCCTACCAAGGTACGGGTAGGGGAGAGGAATCTTGCGGAGAGGGATGTTAAGTTGCTGAAGATGACTGAGGGTCGTACCATTTTATTGGATCCTTCTATTACCTCTACCTCTAGAAATAGCGATGATAGCATCGATAGGCTGTTTGATAAGGGAAATGATGCAGGTCAGGAGCATTCCGTTGAAAGGGATGATGATGTTCTGGAGGACGCTATTGCTAAGGATGCTTCGGAAGTTATTGCTGAGAAACCCCAAAAGAAACGGAAGAGAAAAGTAGTCGAGGACGCTAGTGGCTCCGCTTATCCTCCTAAGAAGTTGAGGGATGACTATCAGTCCTCACCTCCCAATACCAGCGGGAAATCTCTTGCTGCCCTCCGTGGCATGATTCTGGAGGGTTCTGGTCTCCTGAGTGGTGCTACGAAGCCTCTTATTGTTGCTTCCGTAGCCCCTATGCCAGATGTTGGACCTGTGGATTCCGTATCCGGGCTTAACTTGCGGACTCGTCCTCCCCATGTGAGGTATGTTGTATCTTCGGATGGTTTTCATCATTCAAGTTCATATTCTGAGGCTACTTCTTTTGTCAGATCTCTTGTTGTAGATGCTCCAGTGGTGACGGTTGCTGTTACCACTACCGTTGATGCTGATGTTGCTGCTGGTTCAAAGGCCAGAGACTTGTCTAAAGATTTTGAGAATATTGGAGATTCTACGTCCTCTGGTAGGGTTAATGCGGATGCAACCAACATTTCAAAGTTAAAGAAGACTTCCACTTCATCGGATTCTTTTTATGCTTCCCAAAGTCTTGACACTGAAACCATGCACCATGTCTATATCCCTAGATGGAAAGTGATGAATGATTCTATACTTAAAGATCCACATGTCTGTCATGATTTGATGGATCGTCTTGCCCCACCTGCTCTGTTTGCACAACTGCGTGCCATGGATTATGATCAACTTTATTCTAAATTCAACGTTAGGGCTGCACGGCAGATGTGTTTTGGGGTGGAGGCGAGAATGCGGGTGGAACATACTTTGGAGAAGAAAGGTGAGCTTGAGGAAGAGTATGATGAACATACTACCCTCCTTGCAGAGAAAGACGCAGAGATTGCTCACCTAAAGTCTTTATTATCTTTGAAAGAGACTGAGGCTACTGAAGCGATCTCTCTCCGAATCCAACTATCCGTAGTGGAAACTGCGGATGCTGCCAAGAGTATTGAGCTGAGGGATTTGAAGGAGAAAAACTTTGCCCTTGAAGGAGAGAGAAATGCTTTGTTTGAGAGGGTTACAACTCTTGAGTCCGTGACCACCTCTAAGGAAGCCGAGCTGGCGTCCCTTTCTTCTCAAGTTAGCAAGCTTACTGCTGTTCTATCTGGCTTCCAGCTTTTACGTGACGAGCTTAATTCTAAGGTGGCTTCCTTAGAATCTGAGAGATATTGTCTGGTCCCCCAGGTATTCGCAAGTTCCTTGATTATACTTTGCCTTTGTTTTTACGACTAACACTTTTTATCCTTTTTGTTTATGTTTCCATAGAAAATCTCACTGGAGTATGCTTTTGAGCTCTTTAGAGAATGAATTAAGGCCTTACAGGATGAGCAAGCGAATGCTCTGGGTGACAGGGTTGCGGAGTTGGATGCTCAATTATCAGAGATGGCTATTCATATTGATGAATAATTTTACCCTCACTTCCTGACCACCATATCCAGACGACTATGGTTCTTATCACATGGCTTAAGCTTGTTATTTTTAAGTGCTTCCAGTCTCCTGAGTATCTTCAGGCTCTGGGATAAGCCATTGGCTGCGCGCTTAATAAAAATATTAAGGATGGGTTGAAGGCGGGAATTGACCATGGGAAAGCTAGGAGAGATCTGTCCGTGGTCGAGGCTTACGATCCTTACACAGAAGAAAAATATGTTGATGCCGTGAACGCTTTTGGCACTGTTGACTTTTCTTTGCTTTCTGAGTTAGAATCCAAGAAGGACTCAAGCATTGTTGACCTTATGGAATCTCTCCGCTTGGAGGGTGTTTTGGTAGAGATCCATGGGGCAGAAAACCTACAACCCTCTCCGGAACAACTCATGCTTCCCATCCACGGACCGGAAGACAATGTAGCCTTTGCGGAGACTTCCCTGTCTTCTTCTCTCGAGATCGTTAACATGCGGGTGCAAAGGTTTAGGGAAGAGGCTAAGGAGAAGCGCTTGTCACTTACGGATTTTATGACTCCTTTTGTTGAGCCTTTGTCCTCAAAAAGTTTAACTGGCGAGGCCAGTACTTCTGCTGCCCCCATCACTACTCTTTCAACAACCTTTCCCTCCTCTGTCGTCATCCCTCCTAGCTTAGTTGTCAACGACCAAGTTTTAGACGCGGAGCCGCATAGCAAAGATCCTCCTGCCGTGACTTTTGAGAAGGAAGAGTTAGGCACCTCTCCAGAGTAGTTTTGTTTGCTGCTGTTGGTACATGATTAGTTCTTATCTTCTTTTTTGTTTTTTTATCATGGCCGTGTGTGGCCTTTTTGTGGCGGTACTTTTACTTTAACAATTTGTATGCTTTGTCATGTTTACGACTGTTAGTTTAAACACAGATGTTTATTTATTTAACACTTAGCGGTTTTATGTTTTGATTGCTATCTTTTACTACCACTGTTTTACGTTTGTGATGATAGTCTTAGTTAAAATGCTTGCGGGTAATTTTCCCAGTATTGGGTTTGCAATACCTCTTATGTACTTGAGTTGATTGTTAGGTTACTCACCCCTTTATTATACATGATAATATTTACATGGGGTCATGTCCCTTTGCGTGCGCGTCTTACCGATCTATGTAATATTCAAGTGGCTTTGTGAAGTAAAGAGTAAACAAGAAACTTAAAGTAAAAAGTAAAAACTTGTGAAGGTAGCTAGGCTTCACTTTTTTTTATTCATTAAAACTTAAAGACATTACAATAAAAAAAAATTGAGCAGTGCCCTCTCCACTGCTTTGTCTTGCATGGGAGAGGTGCTTACATTTCATGCATATAGCATTTCTTAAGGTTGCAGATGTTCCATGTTCGCGGAAGGGTATTTCCGTTGTGGTATCTAAGCTTGTATGCTCTTTTGCCTAATGCTTCCGTAACTTCATACAGTCCCTCCCACTTAGATCTGAGCTTGCCTCCATCTTCCGCACGGCTTGCATCATTGTTTCGGTAGACGAGGTCTCCCGGACGGAAGCTTGTGTTGCGGACCCTTGCGTTATAGTATTTCTTCATCTTGGCTTTGATTTTTGCTTCATGAATTGCTGTCTGCTCTCTTTTTTCTTCTAAAAGGTCTAAATTAACTCCTAGGGCTTCATCGTTTTTGATCATATCGACTTTTGCGGTCCTCGAGGTTGGCATGCCAATCTCTACTGGGATTACCGCTTCCGCTCCATATGTTAATGAGAATGGTGTTTCTCCATTACTTGACTTGATCATTGTGCGATGTGCCCATAAGACATGTGATATTTCTTCCAGCCAATTTTTGCTTCTTTCGTTCAACCGTGCCTTGATTCCTTCACCTAAACTCCTATTTTCCCTTTCTGCCAAGCTGTTGGCTTGAGGATGCTTAACGGAGGCAAAACACTAGCGGATACATAGCTTCTCGCACCAATCTTTAAATGGGTTATCTCTGAACTATTTCCCGTTGTTAGATATTATTTCTCATAGGAGACTAAATCTACATACTATGTTGTCCCACACAAACTTCTTAACCTGGGCTCCCGTTATAGTTGCCACCGACTTTGCTTCTATCCATTTGGTGAAGTAATCAATTGCCAATATCAGGAACTTGACTTTTCTAGGACCCTCCGGGAAGGGTCCAACTATGTCAATCCCCATTTGTAAAATGGCCATGGGGATGTGATGGGTATTAGCTTCTGCTGCGAGTTCCTTGGCATGGGGCGATGAACTTGGCAGCTACTGCATTCCCTTATCAAATTCCTAGCGTCTATGTGCATAGTTGGCCAGTAATATCTTGATCTTAAAGCTTTTGCCACCATAAATCTTGGACCGGAATGCATGCTACATGACCCCTCATGGATCTCCCTCAAAACGTAGTTTGCCTGCAACGGCCCAACACATCGCAATCACGGCCCGAGGAAAGACTTTTTGTACAGTATTCCATTTGTTACGGCATATCTACCTGCCTTGCAACGTATGGCTCTTGCCTTCCTCTTTTCTTCTGGAAGAATTTCCTCTGTGAGGTATTCTTAGATTAGAGTCATCCATGTGCGTCCTTCTTTTTCTACTACAGCTAGTACTTCCTTTTCATCTATTGATTTTTCCTTGAGTTCTTCTACAAGTACTTGCTTGCTTAGATGGGTGAAGCTGGTAGATGTCATCTTGCTTAGTGCGTCTGCTTTTTTGTTTTCTCCTTTAGGTACTTGTTTGATGGAGAATTCTTTAAAAGCGTTGGCGAAGTTTTTTACTTTCTCCAAATATTTGGTAATGCCTAGCTCTTTTGCTACGTAAACTCCATTTACCTGATTGGCTACAAGTTTGGAGTCTGCATTTGCTTGAAGATTTTTTACTCCCATTTGTTCGGCTATTCGGAGGCCAGCTATCTGGGCTTCGTATTCTGCCTCGTTATTGGTAACATTGAACCTGAACCTTAAAGCATATGTGAATTCCATCCCTTTCGGATTCGTAATTATTAAGCCGGCTTCGAAACCTTCTATGCACAATGATTCGTCCATGAATAATATCCATCGGTCCGGAAGTTCTTCCTTGTCCTCTATTAGCGTATCTAGAGGGTCATCTTCCGGACGCTCTACAATGAAGTCTGCTAGAATTTGTCCCTTGACTGACGTTGTTGGTCTGTAATGAATGTCATGCTCTTTTAGCTCAAATCTCTATTTGAGCAATCTTCCTATCACCTCTGGATTAGATAGCATCTGCTTTATTGGTTGGTATGTGATTACAACTATTGTGTGTGCCTGGAAATATCTTTTTAGTCGCTTGCTAGCACTTACCAGAGCAAGTATTAGTTTTTCCATTGGAGTGTGGCTGACTTCCGGACCCTGTAATGCTCGGTTGACAAAGTAGATAGGCGTTTGCTTCCCGTCCCTTTCCGTCATTAGGACCACACTAATGGCTTCCTTTGCAGCCGCCAGATACATGATCAGTTCCTCTTTTTCTTTTGGTTCGGTTAACATGGGTAATTCAGCTATCAATTTTCTCATTTGCTTAAATGCCATTTCTGCTTCCGCGGTCCATTGGAAATCGCTTTTCTTTGTGCACTTTAGAGTTTTAAAGAATGTCAAAGATTTTTCTACTGATTTAGACAGAAATCCGTTCAGGCTTGCCAGCTTCCCATTTAGTCTCTGCACTTCCTTCAAACACTTTGGAGATGGTAAATTAAGGACCGCTTCTACCTTGTCTGGACATACTCTTAGTCTGTCAGCATCCACTTTGTACCCCAGGAAGGTGCCTTCCCTCATTCCAAAGGCGCATTTTTTGGGGTTTAACTTCATGTTTATTTCTCTAAGGGTCTTAAACGTTTCTTCTATGTCACTGATCACTTCTTTTTCCGTACGGCTTTTAATGACTAGGTCGTCCACATATACTTCCAAGTTTTAGCCGATTTTTTTAGAAGGCCTTATCCACCAGACGTTGATAAGTTGCTTTAACATTTTTTAATCTGAACGACATTTTTGAGTAACAGAATATTCCTTGGCTTGTGATGAATGCTGTCTTTTCCTTATCCTCTTCTGCCATTTTTATTTGATGGTATCCTTTGCATGCATCCAGGAAACATTTGAAAGGGTACCCGCCGAGGGACTCTACCTTCCAATCTATTTCTGGTAGTGGATAGCCATCTTTGGGGTACGCTTTGTTTAAGTCCTTGAAATCCACGCACATTCTCCAACTGCCGTAATGTTTTTTCACCATTACTGGGTTTGACAGACAACTGTGGTAATGGACTTTTTTCATGATATCAGCGTCCACCAGCTTTTCTACTTCTTCGTAGATTACTTTATTTCTTTCAGGTGCTTGCCCTTTTTTCTTTTGCCCAACGGGTAGGTATCCTTCACGGATATTTAGCATGTGCTCAGCTATGTGCCACGGAACTCCAGTCATATCTGGTGGCTTCCAGACGAATATGTCAAGGTTGCGCCTTAGCAAATCGCACAGCTCCTTCCGTCCTTCTTCTGTCAACGTAGAGCCTATCGCTATAGTTTGTTCTGGGTATTCCGGGTGGATTGCCACCTGGATCTTTTCTTCTGTAACTTGGTTAATTACGCGCTGCGGCACCCCTGGTCCTGAAACCATTATGCATTCTAGTGGAATGATCCTGCTACTCCGTAGTGTAACCGTTCTGCCTGCCACTGGGAATTTTAGCATTCCGTGGGCTGTGGACGGAACTGCCCGGATTCTCCTTACCCCTGGTCTCCCTATAATTCCGTTGTAGGGAGATGGTGACCTTACCACCATGAAATTCATCAATGCGGAGGTTGAGTGTTCCTCATCACCAATCTTTACCAGCAACGATATTTTCCCTAACGACCATATTATTTCTCCACTAAACCCAACCAGTGGCGTGGTTGCAGGGATCATCTGGTTTCTGACTTCTGGGCAAAATCTTTTGAAGCAATGTTCATACAAGATTTCTAAGGAGGAGCCTCCGTCTACGTACATGTAGTGCACGCAATGTCCTCTCATTTCGGCCTTAATAATCATGGGACCCTCCGTCCCATCTTCCTCCCCTAGAAGTGGAAAAGAAATTACTGACTCTGGAGAGAAGGTTTGAGTAATTTTTTTTCTGGCCACCCTTTGCCATGGTTGTACCATCAATATCGCCAGCGACTTGTCCTTTCCTGAGGTTTCCTCCTTTTTTGCTGCCATTGCTTGATCTTTTCCATTGCTTTGCTTCAATTCCTTAATTAGATGTAACAACTTTCCAGCTTTTAGCATTTCCTCTATTTGCCTCTTTAGGTGCATACACACATCAGTGGTATGTCCTACTTCCCCATGAAACTCGCAGAATTTGTTAGCGTTTCTTTTTTCTATAGGGGTTGTCATTGGCGGAGGAGGCTTGAACTTTCCTTTGTCTAAAGCCAGGATCTCTTTTGGTGTTTTTGTGAGGAGGGTGAACATGTCCTGCTTTAGTTTTGGCCTTTGTTGGTTCCGGAAGCCTCCCTTTTTGAAGTTCTGCTTCAATCCGGCTTCTTGTTGTTTCCATGATGGAAATGATTTCTTCCGTTCACAGTTTAAGGCCGCCACCTCTCCTCTGAGGAATGCTGTAGTTACCCTCATCATTTCATCTAGTGACTTTGGGATTTTATCATGTAGTCGTTTGATCAACTTAGGATTAGTAAATCCGTACATAAATCCAGAGATTTTCATGCATTCCGGAGCTCCCTTCATGTCCCTGTAATCGAGCTTGTATCTCCGCACGAATTCCTTTGTGGATTCCCCATATCTCTGCTTGATATTGTGAATTTCAACCGGGTCTTTGATGTATTTTTTCTGCTAGAGGTAGTTCTCTAGGAATGCTTTCCTTAAATCATCATAACTATCAATGGACTCCTGTGGAAGGTCATCAAACCATACTCTGGCATTTCCAGTGAGTGTGGAATTGAACATATGGCACCACGTTGGCATTGCCCAGTGTTCCGTCTTAGCGGCTGCCTGGAAGATTTTTAAATGATCTTCTGGATATTCACTTCCGTCATATGTTTTGATATGACTAGGAATTCGGGTTTTTGGAAAGTCAAAGTAATGGATCCGAGGGATGAAAGGATCCGTTTCTTCACATACCCATGGTTGGGACAGGTCGTCCTTAATGCTCGACTTTTGCTTCTTTGGTTTCGACTTCTAGTGTCCTCCTGCGCTACCTTTACTTTTCGATAGTGCTTCTGTTCTTCACGAGGACGTTCTTTTGTTATGATGTTTCTTAGAAGCAAATTCTGTTTCTCTGGAGCGAGAACTCTAGTAGCAGCTTTCAGTGTCTCTGCGGCTACTGTGGTATGACCGATGCCTTGAATCTCTTGAGTGTGCGAACACACTCTTCTCTTTGTCTCCTAACCTGTAGAATACACCCTTTTCCAATCTTTTGAACACTGTTTTTCTTTTCGGACCCCTCTCCCTTGGTGACTTGGAACGACCGCGCCTTGGTTCTGGATTTCCGGACATACTGCGAGCATGCCTAGATCCGAGCCTTTCCTCGAGGCTCCTTCTTTTGCTCGATGTTCCTGACTCAAAATGTCGTGAGGTCTCTTCAAAGTTACGGTGAGCTTTTACTGCCTTGAGCTTTTCCTGCTGCACCTTTTCTTGGTGCACCTTTTTAGCTATGATTGGTAGAATCTGATGGTAGTTCTTGTCACAGTATTCTCGCAGGGCTTCGTCAGAAATAGGCCTGCCCAAGTCTTGCCAAGCTTGCTCCTTCCTTAGCGTATTCCTCACGACGGACGTGGGCTGGCTAAGTGGAGTTTGCTCGTTAGTGCTCATGGTGAGTATTTGACGAGGTGTCATTTTATACACTTTTTCAGGGTTGTTTAACCTCCTAAATCGTGCATTTATGCCCAAAATAGGTACTTAATCATTCCTTTTCAGGTATTTCTCATTTGGAAGGCATTTAGAAGAATTAAACGTGACTTGGGCTCATTTGGAGAAGAAACGGACAAGACTACGGACCTACACCAACATTGATCAAGAATTTCTCTACAGTGGCTGGAGACGGCGTCACAAATACAACGTGACGCCCTCACCATGAAGATCAAGACGGCGTCACAAGATTCCACGATGGCATCAGAGCATACCACCCAGCCTATTATCTAGAATATTCTCTTTCATGACGGCGTCACGATTAAAACGCGACGCCGTCACAACATTTTTCCTATATATACAAACCCGAATTTAGGGTTTTAAGTATGTAACTTTAGAATAAAAAGAGGGTACAAACCCTAGTCCGTTTAGCAGCTGTTAGGGACGAATTTAGGGCCTAAAAACCCTATGTCT
>BQNB010068685.1:0-22344 GCA_026074375.1 Tanacetum coccineum
GGTATTCTAAATCATGCAAATAGTTTCTTGAGGAAGTTCACTACGTTTCGCGCATCATTGGTGGGAAAGGCTTGAGCCTCCACCCACTTTGAAACGTAGTAGATAGCTACTAGGATGTATTTGTTTCCATTTGATGAAGGGAAAGGCCCCATGAAGTCTATTCCCAAAACATCAAATATTTTACAGACTTGTATATACTTTTGAGGTATTTCATCTCTCGAGGAGATATTACCGGCTCTTTGACATGCATCGCAAACTTGGACCAACCTACGTGCGTCGCGGAAGATATTTGGCCAGTAGAACCCAGCTTCAAAGACTTTTCTTGCGGTAGTTGCGATACCATGATGCCCTCCTGATGGGCCGCTGTGACATTGTCGAAGAATTTGTGTTGTCTCATCTCCGGTGACGCACCTTCGTATAATTCGGTCAGCACATTGCTTGAACAGGAATGGCTCATCCCAAAAATAATGCCTCAAATCGTTGAAGAACTTTTGTTTCTCTTGGCGTGTGGATCAGAAGGGTAGTACTCGGCTAGCTAAATAGTTAGCGTAGTCGGCATACCATGGTTCGTTATTCTTATCAGAGATTGCCATTAGTCGTTCTTCAGGGAACAAGTCCCGTATTTCAGCCTTGGTCAGCTTCCCTAGATCTGGGTTTTCTAGTCGGGAGAGGTGATCGGCTGCGAGATTTTCAGCACCTTTCTTATCGCGGATCTTGATATTGAATTTTTTGAAGTAGAGGTTCCACTTTAAATTAGTCGCGGTTTTGATCTGTTTTGTGAAAAGATTCCGCAAGGCAAGAGTGATCGTTTGAAAAAGATGGTATTGGATAAGGACTCAGTATTGGTCGATTGTCGAATGCGAAACGACTCTGCCAAAAAAGCTCTTCTCAGTCGGTGTGTAGTTTCTTCGGCTTCGTTCATCGTTTTGCTGGCGTAATGTAAGGGCTTAAATGTTGTCGTTCCTCTTTGCTCGTAACCATGCTATGCAGCATAATCACTTTGGTTCGCATATGACTTCGAATGGAATGACCAGTGGTCTGGGCTTTTCATGATTGTGGCCTTTGTGTTTAGTTCGTTTTTTTGTAACTTATCAAACGGCCTGGATACATTCTTCAAGAAGATTGAATGGGGCATTCTTTTTCCAGGAGCTGTGGTAATTGACGTGGACTTTTGAAAATTCTTTTATGAATCTTCTATAGAAACCAACATGTCCTAGAAAGCTCCGGATGGCTTTTACGTTCGTGGGATATGGTAGTTTCGAGATTGCCTCGATTTTTGCTTTATCGATCTCTATCTCGATCCCGAGGAGACTTATGACCTAAGGCGGTTCCTTCCTTTACTAATGAAGTGGCACTTTGTACTAGTTTAGCACTTAGGTGGGTCTCCTCACATCTTTTTCGCATCTTTATAGGTTCTTTAGGCACGTGGTCGAAGGAGTTACCGAAGCACCGAATAGATAATCAGCATGAACACGTCCATGCTTATCCTCGGATTAGTTCGTGTGAAAAAAATGGCGTCATACAAAGTTGGCAAGTTGCAGGCGTTGCGTTACATAATCCGAAATGGTATTCGTTTTATGTGATGGTGCCATATGGTGCAGGTGAATGTGGTTTTTTTTTCTTGGTCTTCTAGAGCAATTGGGAATCAAGAAAATTACCTGAAAACCCGTCAAGAAAACATCATAGTATTCGTGCTCGCCAGACGCTCAAGCATCTGATCGAATAAAACAGGAGGGAAAGTGAATCTTTCCGGAGTGACATTATTAATTTATGATAGTCGGTTGCATGCACGCCATACCGTGACAGTGTCACCTTTGTGGGTTGAGCTCGTTCTTCTCATTCTTTAATGTATGTCTATTCCCCCTTTCTTTGGACAACCTGGACAAGACTCACCCAGAAGGGATGTCAGAGATTGAGGTAGATTAAATCATGATCAAGTAGTTTTTTGACTGTCTTCTTTACACCTCCTGATGTTAGGGTGTTCTCGTCTTTTGAGGTTGGACACTTGGTTTGGAACACGTCTTCGACATAAGTATTTTGTGTGTACAGATGGATGAGTCGATCCACTTTTATGTCTTGCAATACTCTCAGGCGTTTTGCCCCTTTATGGTTTTTTTGTAGGACTTTCGAGATAAGCCTGGTTTCTCGACAGCGATATACGGAAGGAGATGGACCATTGGCAGATGGGTTGTTTTCTTGGAGGAAAGCATACTCAAGGTGTTCGGGTAATTCCTTCAGTTCTAGTTTGGGTGGTTCGATGCTTGAGGGTTTCAATCGATTTTTTGGGGCTTTCCAACCAAGTGGCTCAACCGGCTCTGTCCGTGTGTAGAAAGAATCGGCGTGTACTTCGTTTGATATCTCCATCTTGATCTACTTCAGCCCATGTTCTGTCATGTGTTCGATAGTGTCAACACCCAATTGTTCTTAGGAAAGGCTTTTGCGGTTCTGTGTGATCGCGCATTTCAGGATAATCATCACGGGAGGTGTTTGGATTTCATGGATTTCCAATGTTGAAGGTGCGGTTCTATATCGTCTCTTAGACTCAACTTTCCCTCGTGAACGTCAATTACAGCCTGTGCTGTGGCGAGGAAAGGTCATCCCAAAATGATCTAGACTAGCTCGTCTTCGTCCATTTCTAAAACTACAAAATCAACCAGAAATATGAACTTATTCGCCTTTACCAAAAGATTCTCGCAGACCCCGATGGGGTATTTGATGGATCAGTCGGCCAGTTGAATACTCATTCTTGTTGGTTTTAGTTTAGAAATTCCTAATCATCATAAGAGAGAGTATGGCATAAGATTGATACTTACCCCTAAATCAGCCAGGGCGTTCTTTACTGCCAAAGGTCCGATAAAACATGATAGTGTGAAACTTCCTGGGTCTCCCTCTTTTTGGGGTAAGTTCCTTTGGATGATAGCGGAACATTCTTCACTAAGTTTGACTGAAGAGGCTGATTTCTCAAGTTTTCCTTATGGGAAAAAAGGTCTTTTAGAACCTTGGCTCCCTTTGTCATGTAGATTATGGCTTCTAAAAATGGAAGATTGAAAGATTCTGACTTTAAAGATGGATAGAAGCCATCATCTTTGTTCATACCTTTTTGGTTTCCTGGCTCGGTGAGGGGAAAGCAGGTTTGAGACTTGGAGGGCTTGATAGAATAGGACGACTGTGGGGTTTCTTCGTATTTGTATTCTGCTTGATTCTGCATCATTAGGTATATCTTCTTTTTCAGTCGCCTATTTAGTTGGTTGGCAGGCGTTGATTGCGCTGAAGGTGGGTAAGGGGGGTCTCGAGTTGCTAACTCTAGATCTATTTGTTATAGCAAATGTGTGCATCTGGTTCAGGGGTTTTCGCTTTTTCCCGGATTCATGGAGAAGAATTTGGAGAATTATTTCATGCATTTCTTACAATGACTTAGTTGAGGCATTTCTCCTATAACTTTCGTGTGAATGTTGTGGAATTTATTTTCGAGCCATTGATAGTTGGCGAGTTCGGTCTTAATAATTGTATCTACAACCCATTCAGTTCCATCCTCTCCCTCTTTTTGTTTGCTATTCCCCTATGGCGGGACATCGTCGTTCTGATAGAACCTCAGAAGGGAAAGGTCGTCACAGATATCTCCCCCGGATAAAGCCATACATGCCACATGCTGGGTTGTTCTTTGTTTGCATTTTCGGCCTCGCGGGGTCCATTCGCAGTTATCGCAAATAAGGTAGGGTTTTTTAACCTAACCTCTCGAGTAGGTGTTTCGAGGTAGAAGATTTGGTTGCAGGCCCTTTTCAGATGTCCCCTAAATGTAGGTTGCATTACGTCCGCAATGGAAGAAACGTTAGGATGGTAACGGAGGTTGGGTCACACATATGACTCGTCTTGTATTAGACGTTATTCTTTTTATTTTAATTCCACTCTCTTCTTCGGTGAGAGAGTTGAAACGGAATTAAGCGAATTGATCGAGTTTCACACGGTTGTCCAGAGATATATTGTCGTGAAAGATTTGTACCAGGAGCCATTTTTGTATTCCATGATAGGGGACCTGTTTGATCAGGTTCTGGAAACGGATCCAGGCGCTTTTGATGGATTCGTCGGTCCCTTGTTATTGATCTATTTTTTTTTTATTTTGTTATATTTCTTTCATTATTATTGGATGATCATATCTCTAAGGGACTGTTGACAAATAGTCTATATATAATAAAATATATATCCTAAATATCTCAAATTAATTATAGTATAGAGAGTTTCCCGTTTTATATAAAATTGCTTGAGGACAAACAATAGTATATTTCCCGAGTGTGGTATCCCGGCGGAAGTGAATTTGAAATCCATGGAAGTATTTTGTTTGATGCTTGAATATCAAGCATTTTTATTTTTGATTTTTAATTCTAAAAACGCAAAGGGAAGCAAGAAAATGCAAACAATCAATTAAGGCAACTAATGATTAAAGCTAAAAACGTTAACGGGGATATTAAAACGCGACTTAAAAACCTAAATTAGACAAATTTTAACCCTAAAAATGTAAATTTAATTTCTAACAGTCCTAAATGATAAAAAATAATTTTAGAAAAAAGAATTATATTTTTTTGACTTTTATTTAATTTTTTATGAATTAAAAACAGATTTAATCTAAATTAAATATAAGAAATAGTAAATTAATTATTAAAATTTTGGAAAAATTACAGAAAATACTTTAATCTATTACTAATGTAAGAAAAATAAAAACTGGAAATAAGCTAAACGAAATAAGCTGATAAAAAGCAAATAAGCCTAATAAGCTAAAACTGAAAATTGAGGTTAAATATTGAAGGGTGTAATGGTATAATTGAAAAAGACCTCAGAGCAGTTGGTATGTGTGTGTGTGTGTGTGTGAAGGCAAGGTCACAGGTTAGAGTCCTGGACCTTACCTTTTTGCACAAACATTTTTTTTCATTTTTAATTTGAAAAAGCTAAAGTACAAGTAAAAATAAGCTAATTTAATAAAAAGGACTTATGACTGAAACTTATTAGATAAGCTAGAAAGAAGCTATGAAAGATGACAGATTTAGCAAATTAAGGACCTAGCCTCTAATGACTAAACTGCCTAGCTATTTAAAACTCAATAAGCAATCACAAATCCTAAATAAGCTCAAACAGGCCAGGAGCTAGACCTAATAAGAAAATGTGAAAAGTTTTTAATGAACAAAATTAGCTAAAAAGCTTTCAAAAGCTTGAAGATAATCTGACTTAAACTAGCAGTTTCTTAATGAAAAGTGACCAAATTTAAGCTAAGATTAAGACACAATAAGCACTTGGAAATAAGTAAGGACTAAAAACAGATGAAGTTTAGCATCCAAAGAACACATAAAACCAAGAATTAGGAAAATTGGTTTAGAAATAAGCTAAAAAAGACTTTGAAAATGACAGACTTCTAACTAATTTTTTTTGGCTTTTTTAAAGTTTAAAAAATTGCTATATGCAGCCCTAATTTAAAGCTAGTAAAAGCTAATGTAAAAACTTAAAAAGTGAAAACAGATCAAAATTGATGTCTAAAGAGCTTATATTACCAATAACAGGCCTTAAAATAAATTTTATCTTATCTAAATTGGCTAATGAAAACTGTTTTTTTGAAACTTTTGAAAATGAAACTTATGACACTTAGACAGATATAGACTTAAACCAACAAGACAATTGCACACTTATTCCAGATCATTCATACTGCATTAAGGACTCAAAACAAGTATGAAAACAACACCTAAATGCCATTAATCAAGTTCTAATCAAACAAGCTGAAATATCAAACAATAACACCACATATTCAAACCTTGGTTACTTTGAACCTAAAACTTGATTTTTAAACTTAAAAGATTTATAAAAACTGACTTAAGGACTGAATTAAAGCTTGTTAGAATTGATTTAAAAGACAAAAGAGGCATAGGCAGCACTAACATAGGTTAGTGTTGCTTGTGCCAAACACCCCTTTAAGTTCTGGATTTGCAAATTTAAACTGAATTAAGCTGAGATATATAAAAACAGATATAGCATAAGGTAAATTAAGAACAAATAAGCATTAACTAACAAGAATTAAGCACAAATAAGCAATCTAATAAGCAAACAGTAATTAAGCTAAAATTGAATGAAAATGAGAGATTAGAACTAGTACCTTGATCCCAGCCAAACAGGGATCATAAATGCTCAAAGGAGCTTATCTACAAGCTCCAGCTTGTTTAAAAACAAGCTGGTATTGTCCATAAGCCCATCCAAATCTGGCTTATCATCCAACATAAGTTGAGGTAAATTTTAGGGAGAATTAAAGAACAGTAAGCTCAATTAAGCTTATGAGAGAATTTAACTGAGTAATTCTAGATTATGAGAGCTTATAAACTTCTTAAAACATGATTAAGTGAAGTGTATTTAAGTAAAACAGAATTTAAAAGACAGAATTTGTAGAAACTTGAATTTCATTAAAACTTAAAAGATTACATTAAACTTGAAAGGAAATTACATTAAGCATTAAAATAAGCAGAAAATTAGCTAAAAATAAGACTACACTACTCCTAATCTAATCCTACTCCTAGATGATTTTTCTGTGTGAGTAAGCCCTCCTATTATAGTGATTTTGTGAAGCTTCTAGGCCTTTGAGGAGCGTCTTCAAGCCAAATCTACGCCCTTGATTCGTAACCGCCTCCAATCAATCATTCATAGCCCTTGGATTGCTGTCACGTCCCAACAACCAATCATATCACTTGGGATTGCCACTGTGGACGTGTCAGAGGTGCACATGCTTTCCTTGTGTCCTTCTAGAAGAGGTGAAACGGGATAGGAGAGGTTTTACCCGTACTCTGTGTAAGAAAGGAGGGAATTGGTGAAGATGTACACTAATTTTGATTTTGAGTTATATAAGGTAGACTTTTGACCGGGTTATAGGAATTGGGCTTGGACTTTGGAATTGGGCCTTGGTTAAATGGTCAGTAAATGGAATGGATTTATAAGTTAATTTAAGGCTTAGGTTCTATATGTATTATTCTTAATGGGCTGACCAGACCCATTAAAATGGGTACGGGTTGGCCCATTAAAAATGTATACGCCTTCGGCTTTGGTTTTTTTACGCTCATTCCAATCTTGTGCTCGGTTTTATTCTTTTTGCTTTATTTTTGTCCTTTTTGTAACATATCCATACCTGCAAGACACAATTCACAAAATACACATATACAATGCATTTTTATGTATTTTTGGTCATTATTGGTCTTTTTAGCTTGTTTTATTAGGTAAAAGGTATGTGTATTTAAGCACATACCAAAATCCCCCATACTAAGCTATTGTCGTGTCCTCACGCAATGTCATAAACATACTTAGAAAACCAAAAATTTCAACCCCCTTAGACTAATTACCTCGAAAAGTAGCTAAGTGTTCATCTAAGGGGATTAAGAAATCACTAGTTTTGAAAAGCCCCCGTTTTACCATTTTTATAAATATACAAACACTTATTCTCATCATATATATATATATATATATATATATATATATATATATATATCATAACTTTAAGGATCACGGAACAAGAAACACTAAAAGGATAAATTCATCGTCCTTGATTTTTCACCTGCCCCAAACCAAGCTTAAAAACGAAATCATTGTTAAATACAAGTTAAGATGCTAACACTACTCATAAATGCTAATTGTGTATGCATAGCTACTTTCCGCTCCCTTATTCCTAAATCCTCTAAAGATTTTATTATTATTATTGGTGACAAATAAATTTAAGTCTTATTCATATAAAGGTAAAACCCGGTTAGACCCACAATTTGTTTTTTTAAAATCATTTCCTAAAGAGACGATATGGTGAGAATAAGGTCCACATTAAGGTTCTAATTTCGCATGATTTAGGGGTTATCCTTTTTATTTCATCCGAAACAACTCAACTACGAGTCCAGAGACGGAGGCTTTATTTAGATAACCCCGGAGTCGAAATTTGGCTTTATTATTAATTGCAACATTAATTGAAAACTCGGTCCTTTAAACCACAGCCAATGAGATAACGGTATGCGAGCCGACCATGGTCCAAGAGTCTTATTTTGACCTCGGTGATCCTCGACCTTTTAAAGCTGCACAACGGTTTGTAAGCCGCAAGATGCAAGCAAACTTTTATCAGTCTCGAATATATTTATTCTTAACTATGGGCCTTCTTTTGAGACTGCCACATCGGTTGTGAACCGACAAGAGGCAGTAAACTTTTATCAGCCCATAGTTTTTTTTATTATTACCTCCACCCTTTAAACGACTACCACATCGGTTGTGAGCCGGCAAGAGGTAGTGGTCTTATTTCGGCTTCGGTTTATTACATAACTATTATTTTATAGCCAAATTTCAAGTCCTGTATCTTTAACTACCAACAATCGATAAGCGAGCCATCAGAATCGGTAGCCTATTTCCACCACAACACTGACAAAAGTATAAAACCTTCGATGTGTACCTTAATTCACCAGAAGGAATCGTCCTATAAAGTGATTTAAACTAAGAATCGCAAAAACAAAGCAACCTTATTTAATACTCAACCAATTATATAACGTTTATTAAGCTGATGGGAGCAAAAAGCCACAATTAACCTCTATGAGCCTTAAAGAGAACCAACTACTCTATGTTTAGCATCTAACTTATATAAAACTCTATCATTTCTCGTTCTTCGCAAATTTAAAATCTTTAATAAAAAGATCCGCAAATGCTTAGTCTAATAAGCTTTGCATATTTAAAGTCTATCATGGAAACTTGAAAACTCTTTCTTTTTCAAGCTAGAATTCACGTTTTAAAGCTTCTTGTATAAAAGACTAGCAAAAGCTTAGATTTATATAAGTTAAGGGGCAAGCTAGAGCGCAACATGCTCGATCAAGTCAAAATTTATTCCTTAAAAAGACAAAACTACGTGTCAAAACACTTATTCTATTTTTAAAATTTTTTAATTTTGGCATATTTTTGCTATTTTTGGTGGAAAAACGGGGTTACGTGAAGACAAGGCAAATGCAAGTAAGATCGAATCGAAAGATCCCCCCATACTAGAACTACACATTGTCCTCAATGTGAGACTGTCACCCCCATACTAATTTCAAGGCATAATCCAAATATTAAGGGGTCTCTACGCAAATCTAAAGCCGTTTATTAATTATGCTAATAGATAAACGTTAATCAATAAGATCTAGGATATCGGATTCCCATATATAAGCATGCGAAGGATTGAAGATCGAGTGGACGATGGACAAAACCACGAGCACGAGAGTCTTCATAATCCGGGGCAATCCTGGACATAAAACACAAAACACGAAACACGAGAAAGGAAGAGGCGAGCCTCCTCACATCACACTTATTCATAATATTATATTAATATACTACTACTAAGGATAAGCATGGGTTGCCACCCACGAAGCGCTTGTTTTTGTTAACCGAGTCTTGAGCCTGACTCGATCCCCCATACTTGATTTGGTCAAGGAGGATAGAAATGGAGATAAGGAACATCCAAGATAGGAATGTCCCCTCCATAAATCATCATCGGGCTTTCAGAATCATTAATAAGCTGAAAAACTTTAAAGCCCCGATGAGATAGAAGATGAGGAGATTTCTCCTCTTTTGAAATGAGAATTCCAGGATTGAAAACTTTGTCCTCATTTTCGGATGAAAATGGAAGCAAAGTGTCAAACACTACGTTGAAAACGCGATTCTTAATCTTGGAGTCATGAATCTTCTTCGTTTTCTCTTTGTAGATTTAAAAGATTTCCTCGTGGGGGGGGGGGCGGGGGGGGCATGTCTGGGGGGTGGGGGGGCCCCCTTGATCCCGAGTTCAAATTAAGGTTTAGCATTCATTTGAACTTTCCGGTGATCACCCGCGGTCTTAAGGTCAAAATTACAATGCTTTAAGGCCCAATAGGCCTTGTGTTCAAGTTCTATAGGAAGATGACAAGCCTTTCCGTACACAAGCTTATAAGGAGTGCACCCGATGGGTGTCTTGAATGTGGTAGGGAAGGCCCATAAAGCATCATCTAACTTATCGGACCATGAAGCTCGGTTTTCGCCTACGGTTCTATCTAAGATACGTTTCAAACCACGATTTAAAACCTCCACTTGTCCACTCGTTTATGGATGATACGCGGTAGAAAGACGGTGGGTAACTTCATACCTAAGCATGACCTTCGCGAATTAGTCATTGCAAAAGTGAGTGCTGCGATCACTAATTATAGAACGAGGAGTTCCAAATCGGGCAAAAAGAGATTTTAAGAATTTAACAACGACTCAGGAATCATTAGTGGGGAGTGCTTTTGCTTCAACCCATTTGGACAAGTAGTAAACGGCCACGAGAATATACTTGTTCCCTCGAGAAGACGGGAACGGTCCCATAAAGTCGATGCCCCATACGTCAAAGATCTCGCAAACTTGAATTGCATTTTGAGGCATTTTGAGGCATTTTGTCTTTTTGTGAGATTTTTTCTTGACGTTGACATGAGTCACATGACTTTGCCATGTCATGGGCATCGCGATAAATCGTCAGCCAATAGAAACCGGAATCAAAAACTTTCTTAGTAGTGTAGTTCGCACCATGATGTCCCCCGGTGGGTCCATTATGGCAAGCCGTGAGGATATCAATGGTTTCTTATCCATGAACACATCGTCTAATCACTTGATCCGCACAAATCCTAAATAAGTAGGGGTCGTCCCAAAAATAATGCTTAACATCCTTAAAGAATTTTTTCTTTTGTTGGGACGACACCCCCTTCACTATAAAATTCCCCGCATGATAATTTGCAATGTCGGCAAACCATGAGGTATTAGAATCACCATGAAAAGATATCATTCCGAGGGTCTCGAGAGGAAATATATCGTTAATTTCCTTTTTCTCGAGATCACCTTGATGAGGATTTTCTAATCTAGACAAGTGGTCGGCCGCGAGATTCTGCGCTCCTTTTTTATCACGAATAATGACATCTAATTCTTAGGTAGGAGAATCCACCGGAGCAATCTCGGCTTAGCATCTTGCTTAGCAAGAAGATACTTTAGAGCCGAGTGGTCCGTATACACTGTGGTCTTTGATAAGACTAAGTAAGGCCGGAATTTCTCAAAAGCATACACCACGGCTAATAACTCTTTTTCCAAAGTATTGTAATGTGCTTTGAGCATCGTCATGTCTTACTTGCATAGTGTAATAGGCTGAAAATTGTTGGTCTTACATGCCCCAAGACTGCACTACCGCATATCACTAACGTCACACATAATTTCAATGGTAGGTCCCTAATCGGGGGCTTACTAAAACGGGACTGTTGGTTAAACTTCTTTTTAAGTATAATGTAAACGCTTCAATACAACTTCTTTTTTTTTTTTTTTTTTTTTTTTTTTTCATTTTTTTTTTTTTTTATTTTTTTTTTTTTTTTTTTTTTTTTTTTTTTATTTTTTTTTTTTTTTTTTTTTATGATTACTCAGTTCATATAGTTCATACGGAAAATTTCTTTTTTTTTTATTTATTTTTATTTTTTTTTTTTTTTTTTTTCTTTTTTTTTTTTTTTTTTCGAGAAAATGAAATGGGTACTTTTACAGAATATGGCATCGGCGGGCGATTTTTTTGAAAAATCTTGAATAAATCGACAATTAGAACCGGCGTGACCTAAAAAAACTCGAACGACTGTGACCCGAAGTCGGATGAGGGCTTTAGCTATAACATCCAACTTTAGCTTTGTAACCCTTCAATCCCTTGATATATTATGGCCGAGGGACAATGCCCTTCTTTCACCAAAAAATGGCACTTCTCCCCACTTTAGAACTAAATTTAGTGTCTTCGCACCGTTGATGCAATTTGTCTAAAATGGAGAGGAATGACCGAAATTAATCCCCGAAGACTGAGAAATCGTCCATCTGAAGACCTCCATTGTTTCCTCGATCCAATCTTTGAAAATGCCATCAAGCACCTTTAGAACGTGCCCGGAGCATAACAATAAACCGAAAGGCATACGTCGGTAGGCAAACTTCCCATAAGGGCAAGTGAAAATGGTCTTCTCTTGGTCTTGCGGGTCAATAGGAATTTGAAAATATCCAGAAAATCCATCTAAAAAGCAATAGTATTCGTTCCCTGCTAAACGTTCAAGCATTTGGTCCATGAAAGGCAACGGGAAATGGTCTTTACGAGTAGCATCATTAAGCTTTCGGTAATCAATACAAACGCGCCATCCCGTAACTAACCTAGTAGGTATCAACTCATTATCTTCATTTTCAACTATGGTCATGCCACCCTTCTTAGGCACACAATGAACGGGGCTCACCCACGGACTATCGAAGATAGGGTAAATCAATCCGGCATCAAGGAGTTTGATAACTTCCTTTTTGATAACCTCATGAATTTTCAGATTTACCCTTCTTTGATGTTGAACCGCCGGTTTGAAATCGTCTTCCATTAAGATCTTGTGAGTACAAAAACTAGGGTCGATACCCTTAATGTCAGAGATTTTCCATGCGATGGCCCATTTGTGTGACTTAAGAACCTTTAAAAGGGCGGCCTTTTCTTCATCTTTTAACTCTTTAGAAATTATGACGGGTAATTTATCGGTTCCTTCTAAAAACGCGTATTCAAGATGAGACGGTAAATCCTTGAGCTCAAGCTCCGGAGGATCATCAATAGAAGATTTTATCGTTTTAAGTTCCTCAAAATTAAGTTCTTTCAGAGGGAGAGGAGATGATGGATCATCATTTAATAATTCTTCAAGTAGACGAATATCTCTCTCTGGATCAAAGTCGGCATCATCAATTCCCGATGGAATCGAATCATTTGTAAGACAAGCCTCGATCTCTTCCAAAATGAAGTCACCTCCCTCAAAAGGAGTGAGAGAGGGGGAAGAAGTAGAAAGGATAGGATCTAAAGATGGAGTGGGATTGCCACTCGTAGAACTATCCAAAAATCCGAGCACTTCTTGAGCATACTCCTCACATGAAACGTCGATGACATCGATTCGATTAACCAATTCAGCATCATTGTAGATAATCAACAAGTTTGACGCAACTTTAAAGGTTAATGGCTTCATCAACAACTCTGAGATTTAATTCTTCACTGTAAACAACAATCACAGCACGTGCCGGTCCAAAAAAAAGGGTCTCTCTGAGAATTAAGGGAACCAGGAATCTGACAACATAAAAAAACGACAACGAAGTCTGCCGGAAAATAAAACTTTCCAACTTTTACAAAGACATCTTTTCGGCAATAAAAAAACCCCGGAGGAGTGGGAAGGACTAGTAGTCACGATGTAAATCTAACAAGTTCGAGAATCATTTGAGTAGGAGTAAGTTCAGGGAGTGAGAGCTTCTTCCATATGGAAAGAGGCATCAAGTTGATGCTTGCACCAAGATCGGCCAAGGCTAAGCATTCAACTATCTCCGGAAAATCACATGGAATAAGAAACTTGTCGGGGTCTCCAAGTTTTTCGGGCAACTTTTTTAGGATAACCGCCGAACAATTCTCATTCACCGGTGTTTTAGCTAAGTCAAACAATTTTTCTTTGTTATTAAGGAGACTTTTAAACATTGAAGCAAATTTCGGCATATGTAGAAGAGCATCCGCAAAACTGAGCTTGAAATGTAATTCCCTAAAGATTTCAACAAATTTTGAAGCTAGATTATCATCTTTTCATGAGCATCTTTTGTTTAGCTCTTGAAGGATAAGGTATAAACGGTTTAGGCTTAGGAGCAACAACGGGCTCATCAATTGGAGCTTGAGTTTGGACTACCGGAGGTTGGATGTTTTCGGTACTCGGTTGCACCGTATCCTTTGTCACCTCGGGTTCCCGTTCCACCACCTTGGGAAGAGGAGAGAGAGGAGGTGGAATTGGAGGTCCATCATAAGAAATACCACTTCGGGTGGTGATTGCTTTCAAGTCACCTCTCGGGTTAGCAACGGTGTTGCTAGGAAGTGAACCCGAACCCGAAGAAGAAGCGGTATTCATTTGAAGAAAACTAGTCATCATATTCTTAAGCTCTTGGTTTTGCTGTGACATATCATCCCTTAATTCCTTCTTCATATTACTAATTTGATTTTGCATAGCTCGCATATTAGCGTCGTTGATCTTCATGTAGTTCGAAAGATCATTCGAAGGTCCAACTTGAGCTTGCTGAATCGGAGCTTGATAATTTGGATTTCCTTGATTGTAATTATTTCCTTTGTTTTGATTGTATCCTTGATTGTATAGGGTTTGATTATTTTTCAAATTTGGTTGAGCAAAACCCGATGGTCGAATTTGGTTAGCTACACTCTAAGGACGGTATCCGGTATTTCCCTGATTGTAGTTCACTGCGGCTGCTGAAACATATCCTTGAATATTATCTTGATATTCTAGAAAAGCGTTGCCATCGGTGGCAAGACATTGGTGGTAAGGATGCGGGCCACCACAAGTAACACAAATTTCCTCAACCGCTTTCACGGAAGCTGGAGGAGAAGATTTCTGAAGAAGCATAGCCTTAACAGCGTCGACAAGAGCGGCAATCTCGGGAAAATAAGGGGTAGAAGAAGAAGGAGCATTTGTACTCATTTTTAAAACAACCGGTTTGTTCCGTGAGTTGCGAACTTTTGATTTGTTTTCAATAATTGTCAAAGCATCTCGAGGAGTTTTAGTCAAAAGATTACCACCGGTGGCGACATTCAAAGAATCTTGATCGGTTGGAGTTGAAGCCTAGTAGAAAGTATTCAAGACATGGATGGCAATCAGTAAGAACGTGATGTGGGCATGCATGAAGGAGATCCTTGAAACGTCCCATGCCTCACAAAATGATTCATCAAATCGTTGCTAAAAATTTGTAATTTCATTTAGGAGATTTGTAGTTTTGGAAGAAGGAAAGAATTGGTTAATAAACTTGGAAACAAGGTCTTCCCAAGTAAGAATAGAATGAGGGGGTTCTTTTTCGAGCCAAATCTGGGCTGCCCCTCGATAGAAAATGGAAAAAGCATAAGCCTAATTGAAGTATTAGACACATCTTTATACTTAATCATTGAAGTAATCCTGTTAAACCAACAAATGTGAGCATGAGGATCTCTTTCTCAAATCCGAAACAATGTTTTGAAAGTTACAAGATTAGAAGACCATGTTTAAGGCTCAACAATTCTCCCGAGAAAACAAGAAAAAACGATAGCATCAACCGTGACCCTCGGTGGTGCTGTGGAGCAATTCCGTCATAGTACGTTGATCGGCCATCGTAACTACGGAAGTCTCTTCAAGAGAAAACGGTTCGACTCTTTGCTTGGAACGTCTACGATTACGACGTTTCAGAGTCGTGGAAGATTCGACAATTAAATTCGATGAAGAGCGGGTGCGCATGCACTAAAAATAAAATAAGAGAAATAAAAAGAAAAATATTTTTGTAACCGATAATCGAACAAGTGTACGGTAGCTCTCTAGAAAACGCACAAAGAAGCGGAGGAGCGGGTAAGCGCGAAGCGTTTTAAAAACCTTCTCCTTTGGTCGAAGATCAAAACGTGATCAACCCTCCTTATACCTCTCTTATAGTTTGTAATCTAAAGGTGAGCCGATTTCACAAGTGACACAACGGTTGTTTTTTTTGGTTTTTTAAATACTTTAGGAAAAGTATTTTTTGGTTTTTCTAATAAATCTACGAAAATAAATCGAGAAAAATAAAATATTTTTGTATTTTTTTAGTTTTATATAAAAGAAAATAACAAAACGATAACTTCACGAGGAAGGGTCTTCAAAACACTAATCTTCAAACTTCAACGCGATATTCGTTACACACCTCCCCGGCAGCGGCGCCAAAAACTTGGTTCGATATAATATATATATATATATATATATATATATATATATATATATATATATATATATATATATATATATATATATATATATAATATACCAAATAAGCTATAGTATAGAGAGTATCCCGTTTGATAAAAATTGCTTGAGGACAAACAATAATTTATCTCCCGAGTCGTATCCCGATGAAGCGTGAATTGAGAATCTCGTTTAAGTTCGTGATCGCGTGATTTGAATAATCAAAATTTTGATTTGGATTTTAATTCTACTTACGCAAAAGCAAATAAAGATAAGCTAAATTAACAATTAAAGCAATTAAGAAATTTAAGCATACAACGTTAACGAGAATTAAAAACGCGACTAATTAACCAAATAACACAAATTTAAAACTTAAAAATTCAAAATGCAAATTTATTAGACTAAAATGATAAAAATAATTTTTAGAAACATAAAATATATTTTTTAGTATTTTTAAAACTAATTTAAAAACTTTTTAAACTAAAAATTCAATTAAAAATATTAAATGAAAACTAAAAATTCTAAAAAAAATAGGAAAATACTAGACACTATTCTAAGGGATTGCAAAGAAAAACGAGCCAAAAGGCTTAATCCTATAAGCTGCTAAAAATCAAATAAGCTGATAAGCTTAAAACCTAAAATGTGTATAAAAAATTAATGGTGCAAAGAGTTTATGAAAAAGTCCCAAGGGCAGACGGTTAAGGCTTTGTGTGTGTGAAGGTGAGGTCGCAGGTTCGAGTCCTGGACCTTACCTTTTTGTAAAATTTTTTATTTTTCTTTTTAAAAACAGCTAAGTTTAGACACAAATAGCACTTTTAATAAAACAACTTTTTCTAAAACTTAATAATAAGCTAAAATAAGTGTTGAAAAAGGTGACAGTTTTAGAAAAAACTATCAAATGACTATAAGCAAAACTGTTTAGACCTTTTAGACTCAATAAGCAAATGTAAAACAAAATAAGCTAGAAACAGACTTATACCTAACCCTAATAAGCACTAATGACTGAGAATGAGCAAACAAATTAAGCTGAAAAGCACTAAAAATCTAAAAGGACAGCAAACATAAACAAACATATTTCAAAGATCGGGGGAAGACATCGTTCTGCTTAACAACCCAGCAGTAAATAACATAAGTTATTTATTTAGTAATATAATAGTTATGTAACTTTACATACCATTCCGGGAGATATAGCGGCACGGAGGACTTTCTTGGATGGAAAAAGAAAAGTAGTTATAGTTAAGGTTTTAACCTTGTTCTCTATAACGTTGGCTCTTGATACCAAATCTGTAACACCCCCATTTTTACATATAGCAGCGGAAGCTAATCTGGGGTATTACTTCAAGGTACAACAGTCATAATCATAGAAAACGAATCAAAAAGAGTCGTTTATGAAAATAAGTTATCATTCATTATTTCTTCAGAGTTTTTACAAACGAGAGGTTCCCAAAATCTATACAATAAAGTTTGAATGATAACGGTTTTTCCATCGTCATGTCCTCGCCACTCTGTGCCATTAGTTACCTGAGATAAAACATGCTAAAAAGTCAACACAAAGGTTGAGTGAAATCCATAGGTTTAAGTAATATAATTTGAATGCAAATGCGATATTTGGGTTACGTTGATATACACCCAGTATTGAAAACATAATTTATTATTGCCATTAGCTCATGAATCCGAAGCCTTTGGGTATGGTGATACGTTATAGCCCCTGTGCGATTGGTTACACGTAACTGGGTACACCAACGGGGAGTCCAACCCAAATAGATCTATTCACATCATTCACGCTTACTACGGAGAGTAATTAACGGTTCATGATTATGGGGACTTAAAGGCAAAGCAGTTACTTAGGCAATAGTAAATTGAAATAGCATACAGAAATAATTGCATTCATGTTTATAGCATGTATCCCCCTTGCAGGTTTATAAAAAGATTGAAATGCGAGGCTATGAACTCACCTGAACGGTTATAGGGAAATTGATAGTAAAGGTATATGGAATGAAAGTAACGGCTTCGTTACGGGCAACCTGGGGTAATATATGTTAAGTCTTAGTTTTCTTAGTTTGATTGAATATGTAAGATTTTACATTGATGTTGGTTTTGATATTAAAATTATCATAACACCGTTCGGGCCATCATAATTCAGAAGTCATTCAGTAAACGTTTGAGGAGCTAAGGCACTTTAAATCGTAAACCCAACAACAGTCAGAACCGTAATACCAAGATGAAACTTTTAATATGAAGCTCCCTAGTATTGTGGTATGATATGAATCCGGGACATGATTTTGGAAAGCTCATCGATGATGGAATCGATATATATAGTTATAAACATAAGCAGTTTTTAAACATTTTATTCCATATCTGGGATAGGTTAAGCAGCAAGCGTTAATTAAAGGTATGTCTGGTAATGTTTTGAATGTGTTTTTATACTTTTTCAAAATGTTACATTTTAGACCTAAGTTTGTAAAGTGGCAGAATATACCCGTAGAGTTAGGCACTTTTACGACTTTGTCCTCAAGTTTAAAGATATTCAAGTACAACCTTGTACTTTAAAAGTGACATAATAGACCCCAGTTAGTTATAACTTTTAATAAAATGATACTTTTAGTCCTTTTAGATTAATAAGTTTCTGAAATATTACGAGTTATACCCTTGGCATGGTCTTTATAATTAACAAAACACATGCAAGACTTATTTTAAACATTTCAATAGCATTTATAAGTTATAATAAACTAAAATATGAAGATTTAACACAACGCAAGTTAAATAACGGATTCGTTAAGCTAGAAAGCAAAACGGGTCATATTAGGGTTTCAAAATGAAAACGTGCGGGTTTTAAGATTAAATTCTTTCATGACTTATCAAAGTACATTTTTTAACATTATATAAGCTTATTAGGATAGATTATAACAATTTTTTACAAGTTTAGCTTATAGTTTAAGTAAAAACATGAAATTTGGGTTTTGGGGGTGTACGGTTTTGGATCAAAAAGGATAACACTTAGTTTTTGAGGTCAAAGCTTTATATTATTATTTTAGCAAGATCATATGAACATTATAACGTTATAAAAGCAGATCAATAAGCTTAGAGAACCTGGTCTTGAGCTTATGGCTTAGAAACGGGTCAGAATCAGGACTTTCTGCTTTGTACGCCTAGAATAACGACTCCCGGGCTTCGTTTCTTGGTTTATTTTGCTTTCTTTCTGAACTTGATACTTCTTAAGACCTTATTAACACTTAATGGAGTAAAGGATTGCTTCTTCCTATAATGGGTATGAGATAAGAGAGTAGGGGATGAGAATGAATGAAGTTCTATGGTCCTATTTATACTAGTTTGAGACCAAGAAGCTTAAGAAACTCATAAGATCTAATATTGACACATGTAGGGGATAGTATATGATGTGTATAGGCTAGTAGATGTAGTGTATAAGCAAGAAAACAAGCTTTGATGTGTTGTTTCTCTTGTTGCTTGCCGTGGCTAGAAAAGAAAGAACAAGAAGCATGTGATGAATTTTATACAATATAAATGGAAGATATTTTGAAGAGAGGTGCTTGTAAGCAGCTAGTGAGGTAAGGTGCTTGTCATTTAGGTGCTTGGTTGCAAGAAAAATAGTTAAAATGGGTCATTTTACAAGGGTTTGTATTTCGGGTTCATTTAGGGTTCATAAGGGTTCAGGTTAATTCATGTACATTTGATTAGGAATGATAGGTTACTGATCCTAAGGCTTATATTAAGGATTATAATCAAAATTTGAGAGGTGGTTTTGGTTAAAATGGGTAGAAAATGAGTAAACGGGTCAAAATCACAATTAGGGTTTTCTGGATTTGTTTCTTGTACATTGTTGTTAATATGGTGAAATGATGATGGGAAGTGATTTAGAATGTTGTAATTTATGTTATTATAACTTATTTAAGTATTGGTTTAGGTTTTCAATGGGTTAAAAAAGAACGAAACGAAGTCATAGTTTAGAAAACTACTCGTTTTAGGAGTTTATGGTTTTTGAATTAGGGGTTTGAGTACAAAAAAGATTATGAAAGCTTATGATAGATATTTGGTGTTTATACATTGAGAATTAGTGTACTTAGCTTTGCACAAAGTGATGGTCAGTGAGTGGTGAAGAAATTAGAATGAAAACGGAGGTAAAACGGCTATTTTGGAGATCATGCTTAATGACTTGTACATTGAGCTTTTAGAGACTTGTACTTTGACTTGAAGAGATTTTATATTTCAAATGAGATGTTATATTGCTTGTACATATGCTTTAGTAGCTTGTGCATTCACTTTAGATGTTAATCCTTCATGGAATTAGGGTTTAGAGGCATCCGATAACGGTTTAAAGCCCGTTTTGATATAACGTTGCGAATGGTACATTATAGGAATAATGTACTTTGTAAAAATGATATTATGATATTGACTTGATATATTATGATGATTGCTTGGACTATTGAAGACTAAGGATTGCCATATGTAGGTTGCCTGAGCCCGTTAACTTTAGTTATGCAAGAAATGTTGCATATTGAGATATTGGCAAAGTAAGTAATGTAATGTAATAAAGCAAAAAATTTCCCTGAAAAAGGTGAGTTCATATATAACTGATAGATTGTACATCATCTAACTTAATAGATGGATATTTACATTTATGAAAATTGTGGGTTGTTATAGTCCCCCATCCTTACAGAAATCTCGTCCCGAGATTTGATTTGATGTTGAAGTGATGATTGAAAATAGATGAGGATATTTGGCACGAATTTCATCTTCGCGTTCCCATGTAAACTCTGGTCCTCTTTTAGAGTTCCATCGTACTTTGATTATAGGAATACGACTTCGCTTTAGCTGCTTGATTTCACGGTCCATTATCTCCACTGGTTCTTCTACAAAGTTGAGTTTGTCGTCGAGTTGAAGTTCTTTCATTGGAATAATAAGAGATTCATCGGATAAGCACTTCTTGAGATTAGAAACGTGGAAAGTATTGTGGATACTACTAAGCTCTTCAGGAAGCTCTAGTTTGTACGCCACTGGGCCAATTCGTTCAAGGATTTTGAATGGTCCAATGTATCATGGATTAAGCTTTCCTCGTTTTCCGAATCGAAAGATACCCTTACGGGGTGATACTTTTAACATAACATGATCGCCAACTTGAAATTCTAAAGGCTTTCGCCTTACATTGGCGTAACTTCTTTGTCGATCTCTTGCAGCTTGCAAGTGTTGACGAATTTGTACGATCTTTTCAGTGGTTTCTTGAATTATTTCTGGTCCCGTAAGTTGAGAATCTCCAACTTCGGCCCAGCAAACAGGTGATCTACACTTTCGTCCATAAAGTGCTTCGAACGGTGCTGCCTTGATACTGGCATGATAACTGTTATTGTAGGAAAATTCTACCAATGGTAAATGTTTATCCCATCCTTTCCCGAAATCTATAACACAAGCTCGTAGCATGTCTTCGAGTGTTTGGATGGTTCTTTCACTTTGTCCATCGGTTTCAGGATGATATGTTGTACTCATGTCTAGTTGAGTACCCAAAGCATTTTGCAATGATTGCCAGAATCTGGATGTGAAATGACTGTCACGATCCGAGATGATAGAGATTGGCACGCCATGTCGAGAGACTATTTCTTTGATGTATAACCTCGTAAGAGTTTCCATACTATCAGTCGCTCGAATGGGAATGAAATGTGCTGATTTGGTAAGACGATCGACAATGACCCAGATGGCATCATGTCCGGTTGAGGTTTTGGGTAGCTTTGTAACGAAATCCATTGTTATTCTTTCCCATTTCCACATAGGAATTTCTGGTTGTACCAATAAGCCGGATGGCTTTTGACATTCTGCTTTAACTCTAGAACATGTCAAACACTTGCTAACATATTCTGCGATGATTGCCTTCATGTTAGGCCACCAATAGAGTTTCTTTAAGTCATGGTACATCTTATCAGAACCCGAGTGAATAGAATATTTTGATTTATGAGACTCATGCATGATTAAGTCTCTCAAACCGCCAAAAAGTGGTAACCAACTTCGGTTTTTGATATAACGAGTTCCATCAGAACGAATTTCAAATGATTTGTCCATTCCTCGTAGGTTCTCATTTTTGACATTTTCTTCTTTGAGAGCTTCATTTTAGGCTTCGAGAATTTAAGATGGTAATTTTAGATGAACGATTAAGATTAATGCTCGAACTCGGAGAGGTTTGATTCGAAACTTTTGGTTTAAGCCATCTGCCACAACATTTGCCTTTCCAGGATGATAGCAAATCTCACAATCATAATCTGCGAGTAATTCTAACCATCGGCATTGCCTCATATTCAATTCTTTTTGATGAAGAATATGTTGAAGGCCCTTGTGATCAGTGAAAACTGTACACTTTGTACTGTATAGATAGTGTCTCCAGATTTTAAGAGTGAATATTACTGCTCCTAATTCAAGATCATGAGTGGTATAATTTTCTTCATGAGGTTTGAGTTGTCGAGATGCATAAGCAATGACTTTTTCTCTTTGCATTAATACAGCTCCTAACCCTTGAAGAGATGCATCACAGTAAATGACAAAATTATCATTTCCTTCTGGTAATGCTAAGATT
>BQNB010068686.1:17652-33759 GCA_026074375.1 Tanacetum coccineum
GAATTCTTCGTTGATCCTGACCATCCGACACATGTTTATCATCTGAAGAAAGCTTTGTATGGTTTAAAGCAAGCCCCTCGTGCATGGTATGATACCTTGTCATGATTTCTTCTAGACAATAAATTTTCTAAGGGTTCAGTTGATCCGATACTATTTACTCAGAAAACAGGCAAACATATTCTTCTTGTTCAAATATATGTAGATGATATCATTTATGCCTCGACCGACCCTAAAGCATGTAAAATATTTTCTTATGAGATGAGTTCTAAATTTCAAATGTCAATGATGGGCCAAATGTCTTTTTTCTTAGGCTTACAAGTTTCTCAAAATCCTAAAGGCATTTTTATTAATCAATCAAAATTTTCTCTTGAAATATTAAAGAAATTTGGGATGGATTCGTGTGACCCTGTTGATACACCCATGGTGGATCGACTCAAACTGGATGAGGACCCCTTAGGGATTCCAGTTGACCAGACTCGATTTCGTAGTATGGTCGGCTCCCTAATGTATCTCACTGCCAGCAGACTCGACCTTGTATTCGCTGTATGCATGTGTGCTAGGTATCAGGCTTCGCCTACCAAAAAGCACCTTGAAGCACTTAAACGGGTCTTTCGGTATCTCAGAGGAACCATTAATTGGGGTCTTTGGTATCCGAAAGACACCGCTATGGCACTAACGGCCTATGCAGATGCGGACCATGCAGGTTGTCAAGACACACGAAGAAGTACGTCAGGAAGTGCTCAGTTCCTTGGAGATAAATTAGTCAGCTGGTCATCAAAGAAATAGAAGAGCACTGCGATCTCAACTACAGAGGCTGAATACATTGCCATGTCTGGATGCTGTGCTCAGATACTTTGGATGAGATCACAACTTACAGACTACGGCTTTGCCTTCAATAAGATTCCCCTGTATTGTGATAATCGCAGTGCCATTGCTCTCTGCTGCAATAATGTCCAACACTCCTGATCTAAGCACATTGACATTCGACACCATTTTATACGAGAATAGGTTGAGAAAGGCATGGTTGAATTGTACTTCGTGATGACGAATTATCAGCTCGCGGACATATTCACCAAAGCATTACCTAGAGAAAGCGGTTCAAAATTTTACTCCATGGACTTGGTTGAAGAGTTGTTATGGAAACCCTTAAAACATCCTTCAGGAAGGAGAGAGGAGTAAAGATGGTCCTCCTATATCCTATTGTAAATATGTATATAGCTTAAATCTAAAAAGAAAATATAAAACCTACAAAAACCATAAAAAATCAGAAAATAGAAAATACCAAAAATAGTTTTTCAAGACATGTCTTTCGTTTATCGATAACATTTACGGACCTAGAATGCTCATCATAATGGACACGGGTCTTTAAATGAAGCTCGAACAAAGTTCAAACTTTTCAAAACATGTCTTTATGGTTTGCAGTTATTTCAGACTATAACCCGTTCTTCAAAATGAGAAAAGCATATCGCCAAAAAGACGGCTGTTCCTAACAACGGGTGATTAACTTCCCCCGGGCATGGAATTACTTTTAATTGTGAGGCACCCTCGATTTTCTATCGTCTTAGTGTATTATTTCTTGATTACTGAGAGAAGTTTCTTCTAAACCAAAAATATTTTTATCTATGATTCTTCAAAATGATATGTGTTAACACGGCGTAAAGTGTTGTTTGAAAAGCAATCAGTTTTAGGATTTCTCATAAAAAAATTCGACACTCAAATCAATGACTACAAACTCTATCAATAGAAAACGGGTCTCGATGAGGGGGAAAGTGTTTTTCAAATTTTTATGCTCATTCAACGGACGTATTAAATAATCCTATACTTAAACGGAAATGGTTTTGTATTTAAATGGGGTTTTTATTCCAACTCAAAGAGCCAAATTTAGGGACTTATGTGCAATTTGCTAAATGTTTCCTAGCTGTAATTAACTACAAGGACTAGTTGTGCCATTTTCTAATCTTATTTAACCCTAAATACTTAATACCGAAAGTACAAGAAGTTTGAAATCCCAGGGACTAAATTTGCCAACTTTGATTTGCTGAGATATGGTTGTTAGGATTAGATGATTCAAGTTTGATGTTTAAATATGATCCCCATGCGCTTGTATGATCTGATTGAATGATTTTCGAATGTTGATTGATTTTTGCTAGTCGATTGCAGTTTGATTGTTGTCGATTAAGTGATTGCGCACTCGTGTTATGCTCATGATTGTACTTTATGTGCTAGAATTAGGTCCTTAAGATCATGAATTGAAAGTTGAAATATGATTGAATTGCATGTGATTGATAGTGTTTGCCTTGATAATGCGTATAGCAATTTGCTATGAATGTTCTTTGATTAGTGTTGTCATTTTTGCTAAATAGCGGTTTGATAAATTTCCTAATAGCGGTCTGATTATGATATGAATATTTATATATGTGAAGGCAAACTGCTATGAGGTAGCAGTTTGATGAAGATTTAAGTCTATCGCTTATGATTTAATCTCACCTTAATCAAATATGGCATGTCAATCAATCATGGTTAAAATTCTCATGTAGCATCAAACATCTGTCATGTATGCCTATCTTTATTGATAGAATTGTGCAGATAACATGGCTAATGAGAATGTTCCCTCTCTGTACAACAGATCCTGATGATCAGATTCTGCGATTTAATGCCGGGGTGCGATTCGGACAATGGTAATCTGTCTGATACTACAAAGAGCCAATGGAAAACCCAATCTTCAGATCTATGTGGATACTCTGCATAATACAAACTTCTTCAAAGCTCTCACTGCATCAGCTGATGTTCTTTCCAGCTTTACAGCGACAACTAAAACAACATCAACACTTCCACCACCACCACCTCCACTACAACAACCTTATTCAACGAAAGTGAACAAAGATACTTTTGTTTGTTTATTACTAACTATTACTCTGCAGAATTCCCGACGTAGCAGCTGCTGGCAGAGGCATGTCAATTTACAACCCCATGCTACCAATATTCCTAATCAAGACATCTGAAATCTGAAAATACCTATAACACAGCTTCTACAACTCTGATGTGTGCTATCATGATCCAGAAAAGTGTGAGCATGCCGGTCCGATGGTCACAACATTACATGGAGGCAATACCAAAACAAGGATGATTAAGAGATTTACTGTGGCTGATGATCTCAAAGAAAGCTCAAAGATCATACAAGTCAAAGGAACTAAGTTCAAAGATCACTACATCATGTACAAAGAGATCAATGCATGAAGAATAAAAGACTACAAGCTAAACACATGATCAAGAATGCTGAGCTGAATTTAGTATTTTCTAGGGTGACCTCCCTTAGGGGGAGATTGTTATATATTAGAAAAAGACTCGTTCACCCCGTGTATTTTACCGTTTATTGTTGCTCGTAGTTAAGTAGTTAATGTATAACATTCGGTAATTGGCAGGGTATTGAACCCAACGTGTAAGCCCACTACCAAGGCATTAAGGCTGGTTTGTTTCGCACTATATAAGCCTCTTCCATGCCATGGAAGAGGTGGGTTAGTCATTTACATAATACAAGTTTATTTTCTCTCTCTAGAAAGTTCTCTGTCACTTTCTCACTCTAGAACTTGGCTAATCCACTAGTCATCTAATTGTGTTATGATTTCCAATATCCTACATACAGAACTCTCCCCAACGTCATACCTAGGTGTGGGAGCAGTAAGTAGTAGCCTCTTCCGAGGTGACATGTCAGTCTCGGGAATGTCAGCTCTACGGCTAGTGGATGGTGTAGGCAATGGTATAGGTAACAATGGTGGTGTCCTTGCTAGAAGTAGTAAATGATAGGTGGATGGTGTTGCAACTCTTATCTGAGCCATGGCTGCTCTGGTATGTGGGGGTCGGATAGGTGAGGGTAGAATGGATGGTGGTAATGAAGATGACATGGGTGGTAGTAGAGATGCGGCTCTTAGCATGGCTGCTCTACAACCTAGCGGTACCTGAGCATAGGATTGGTGGGTGGTGATGGTATCTGTAGAAGTGGTGATGATAATGAAGTAAGTGGAGATGGTGGTGGAGTAGGTAAGGCAAGAAGTCTCTTAACCTCTGCCCTAGACTAAAATGGTATAGGTGTCTGAGGTCGGACATACATCTGTGTTGTACGGGGTCTAGTCTCAGAAAATAGGATGATATGAGGTGGAGAGGCAGGTGGTGTCGATGCAGACTCATCAGTCTCAAATGCCTTTGTATCCTCAGCAGAAGGAACAGGGTCAACAATAGGTACAACAAAAGAGTCGGTCAGAGCTAGGTGCTCCTCCTTGTCTTCCTCATCCCCCTCAACATCATCATCATTATCAGATGACCCATCATCCTCATCGTCTCCTCCATTGGCGGGATAGTTAGCAGGATCCTCCTCCTCATCCTCCTCCGGATCAAAGTCAGCAATGTAGCCCAGTGATAGGGCTGTAGGTGAAGCATCAGCGGCATAAGGCTGATCCTCCACAGGGATATCATCATCAGATGGAGCAAGGTACTCTGGGTGTACAGGCTCTGGAACGTACAGTGGTACATAATCATCCAACTCCATGAGGTCAGGCACATAAGAAGGTGATGATGGTGCATGCTCCAATGCCTGTCGGACGACCTCCTTAGAAGGATCCTCAGTCGGGATACTCCACGATCGTGCCTTAGAGGAAATGGATGTATAGGTAACTAAAGATGATGTAGACATGACTGCTGTAATAATCCAAAATAAACTTATATAAGAATATTATATAAGACCAATAGTAATATACGTAATAAAATATAAACACGTATATTAATCATGAAAGCATCTAGTATAACCAACTAATGCAACTTAATAGTATATGTACGTCTCGTGAAAAACTTTGTATGATGCAATGTTGGAAAACGGTTATAGTCCAAGTAAAACATTTAACATGGTTCTCTAGAACCTGGCTCTGATACCAATTTGTAACACCCCCAAATAAGGTCGCAGTGGAATATGGGTCTGAGAGTGTTACTTCATAGATCAATAGCACAAGATATGAGAACGACCTCTATATGAATCGTTTAAAAATGATACATTTGATTAATTAAGATGTTTGATATAAAAGCTCATAGCTTAACATGTTCATTCTTGAAAAGTGTAAAGATTTTAATTCATAACAAATACTTCGAAATGCAATGCACTTAAATCTCCATGAAAAATGACTCCCAAAATAGTGACCACCAATGTATCCTTGTTTCTCGTACCTTATTGACATGAGAAAAACATGCTTTAAAACGTCAACATAAAGTTGGTGAATTCACAGGTTTATGTAAATATAATGTAGGACTGCAAGATTTCCAAGTGTATGATAAAGTAATGAATACAATATCAAAAAGTAATTACGAAATGCACTAAGCTCATGACACCGAAGCTACAACATGTATGTACGCAAATTAATGCAAATAATGTGCTCGTGTAGATGTTTAACCCACAACATCCAAATTGTTCCGACATGGTATACATTCGTCGTTCCGGTACATCCGAAACTAGTGAGAGATACTCACCCGAACGAGGATGTCAATCCCAAATATATCTATTCATAACACTCGCGCTCGCAATCTAGCAATTAATACTTCAAGATTCATGGGCAATAGTGGGTTAAAGCTGCTTAGGCAAACTCGTAATTTGAGTT
Source organism: Tanacetum coccineum (assembly GCA_026074375.1). Classification (NCBI taxonomy): domain Eukaryota; kingdom Viridiplantae; phylum Streptophyta; class Magnoliopsida; order Asterales; family Asteraceae; genus Tanacetum; species Tanacetum coccineum. The sequence continues at coordinate 23,292 of BQNB010068686.1, forward strand.
AAAATGTACTTGCGTCCAATTGTGAAACAATGCATGTTTCTCACCCCAAATTTGTAAATCAATGTAATTGTATAAAAAGCGGGGCTATGAACTCATCTCAGTGAATGTGTCTGATATATAAAATCAAGTATGAAAATCGTCACGTATGACCCGAATGCAACCTAATTAAATATAGATCGTATGAGTATAATGTATTTAATATAATGCGGCATTACAAGTTATAGCGTTACATCACCACCTAAACCTCTTTGTTTAATTTATAAAATTAAACAATATATATTTGTATCTTGAAAATAGGTGTTCACGTACTTGCATTTGCAAAAATAATATACTTGTCTAATAATTTAATTATTTTCCAAAAACACTTGATTTAATGTTTTTAGTACTTACATAATGTTATCGTATAAATAGTTTGATTGTCTTTGTAAAATAATATTTATAAAGTTTAAAACATGTATAAATATGGTATAAGTGTTTCTAAAATGTTTTGTAAAATTTTATAAAAAAAGGAACCAACACTATTAATGTCAGGAAATAGTGCACAATTATGAAAATAGTGCGTATCTTTCTCGTTTTAACTCCGTTTTATACGTACTTTAAGTCACGGGTTTGTATTAAGAAAATCTATCATAACTAATATTATAATTTTTTGTATTGCTGAAACAGTAACATTTTACTGTTTATAAATTTTATAAAAGTATTTTTATATATTTAGTTATCGTAATCTCGTAAAAGTCATAACTTACTCATTTTCATTCCGTTTTTAGTGATTCTTTCGAGCACGTCTTCGTAATTAAAAGTTCTATCTAAATAAAATATTTTTCAAAAAGTTTTGTAATGAACAGTAATTTATTTTTATAAAAGCATTTATTATTGTAAATTTGTAAATGGGGACGAAACTTTCTTCCGTTTTAGCTCAGTTTTTCGAGTTCTTTATATGCTTACGACCCTCATGACATGTAAAAATAAGTGTTTTATTTTTTGAATTTGATCAAAAGGTCTGGTGATTTTTATAAAGTTTTATAAACTTATTTTTAGAAGTTTTAACTTAAATAAATAGCTACAAGTCCTCTACAATATTTCCTACTACAAATCATATACATTTTAAGTCCTCTAGTCCATCATTTATCCAAGTAATTTGTCCATGATAATCTATATATATAATATATATATATATATATATATATATATATAACTTTGCATTTAAACTTTCAACAAGAAAATTATCCATGACTTTATAAGTTAAACCATAACCATAATAAGTGTTCTTTTGATTTTTAGTATCATTTCACTATGAATATTCATAGATTCAAAATATATGTATATGTATATATCCATTTCATTTGTAAACTCATGAAAGAACAAAACCCTGGGTGGTGATTTAACAAAATAACTTGAATGCAAAATACGTAAGTAACGTATTGAAAAGATTAAGGTTTAAAAGACCTTAGGCTAGAGTAGGATGATGAAGATCACAATATCAACTCTAAAAACCAAAACCAAAATGATCCTTAGTGATGAAAACCCTAACTTTAATCTTGTTTAACTCTTTGCTAAAATGATTACCCAAGCTTCCAAAACACTTCCAAACACCTTAGATAATACCCATGATCACTTGAATGCTTGCTAAAAAGAAAAATTATGGTTTGCTTTTGTTTTTTATTATGTGCCGTGGGTAGGGAGAGGAAACAAAGAGATTGAGAGTTTTTGCTAGCAATGAAAGTATGTATGAGTGATAACTAGTGTACTACTTATTATATATGCATAATGTGGTCAAAAACACTATTTAGAAAGTCTAAGATAAGTAAAACAAGATGAGTAAAACAAGGAATGATTTTGGTCAAATTAGATCAAGTGCATATGAGTTAGTAAGAGTCTTAAGAAGATTTTTATGTGCTATTAGTCCCTTTGGGGCTGCCATGAGTTAGGGGGGGAAGACCAAAAATTGCTTTAATATTTTTATGAAGAGAATACTTGAAGCATAAGATGTATAGGTAGGTATTGGTGCTCCCGGGTATGCCTAAATGTATTAAATTGCAAAACGTAAACGCTTTACGTATCCAATAAAAATAAAATATAAAAAGTTGATTATTACTTTTGTAAAAATAATATAAAGCTTGCTTGACGTAAACTTTAATTTGTTTGGTGCCCTTTTACGTTGGTTATTGAGTTTTAGTTTACACGATTTAACTTAACGATTAAAATTAAAAGTAAACGCGTAAAACTCTAAAAATAAATAACGGGAAATATTGAGTCGTAAAATGACCTGAAAATATGGATTGTTACATTTTACTTTACCCATAGGAGACAAGCTAAAATTTCTATCCGAAATACACGAGTCATCAAGAATCAAATATGGAATAAGCAGACATGACGTTATTTGTTTTGCTCGATTTAGGAATAGAGACATAAGAACCTGATGAATTACTCTCATTAGCATTAGAGGGTTGAGAAAGAGTAGAAGGTTTACGTTCTCTATGAAAATGGGAAACATTTGCATGAAGATAGAAGCGCTCAATCCAAATGGTGCACAAGTTCGCGACAAGACGATCAATATTATCAACCTTAATAAACCGGACGAAAGCAAATCGCTTACATGCGTTTGATTTCTTAAAAGGAATGAAAGCATCCACAACGACTCCATAATCATTACACACCTTTCAAAGATCGCGAGCCGTAACGTGATCAGGGAAGTTAGTCACCAAAATTGATTGGGTTTGATCCTCTTTAAATCTATAAGACTGCCAATTGCCATCTTTCATAATGAATAATCAAACTGAAACCCAAGAAACAGAAAAAAAAACCTAGAAAAAGAAACCCTATATCGAATTAGGGATGCCAGACGCACCAATGCATGAACAAATTAACTAAACAGCAGAACTCAACAAAAACCCACATGAAAGACCTAAATCAAACCCTCACACATTAACCCCCCACCTTTCTCACCACACCCATCCGCTCACCAGCCCAAAACTCTCCGCCTCCTCATCGGCACTCGCGCGCACTCGCATCAGACTTATCTACCCCCCATTCCCGATACACCGGGCTTAGCAAGTACGTTAAATATGAAAGGTAGTAGGTCGGAAGAAGTTAGCTAGGAATATTGATGAGAGCCATCCAAAAGGATATTTTCTTTGAATAAAATATATATGTGAGATGATTAATTGATCCCCCATCAAGAATATAGTATCTGATCTGCCGTCTAAATGGAATGGCTTTCCATTGGTTTGATAATTAAATGAAATACCGATCATTTGTTAGAGAAACATGACTTACTCATGTTTAAGAATCCCTCACTCAGACGCCGATTGCCTATGACAATAAGATATTGATTGGTTAGTTGTTTCGTCTTATATGTTGAGGCTTATGAGCCTTATTTGTTTTGGGTATACCAACCTAGCCTTAATTTTCTGGCTTATTTTGAGACTTGTTGGCTTATATAAGTTTAATAGGATATGATAAACTAATATAAGCCCATAAATCTCAATATAAGTCAGAAAAATTAGGCGTTATCGTTTTATAAGCCGAACTCAAATGAGAGATAGAGAGAGAGAGAGATATAGAGTACACTAGCCCAAAAATACACCCTCTCAGATTCATTAGGTTACGACAGAGTGAGAGGTAGAGAATCGTAGTTGAGGAGGAAAAGGGAAATCCCACAAACACTTCAAAACGCTAATACATTGTTCTTGTGACCTTAGTTAAGTCAAATATTGTTTAGTGACAAAAAATGAATAAATCACATCTTTTGAGCAAAAACCTATCAATATACCATCTGATTAGATTTTTGATCACATCAACAGTTAGATTGACGGGTTTGTTGGTTTAAACTACGGCTGGGTTTTGGTTTGGCGCGCGCGCGCGCGACTGGAGCTTATATAACGCATCGCTCGTCTTGCGCTCTCTCTCTCGAATTGAATTTTTGTAAACCTGTTTGGCAAATGGGTTGAGGCTGCGGTTTATTATTGCAAAATTACTATAAAAGACATAATTAATGAGTTTTTTATATATGTTAGATATTTTTGTAGGTAAATAAGTAATTTACGGTTCAAAATCATACAAGGGCTATAGTTTTTAGACATTTTATGGGCTTGGGAGAGAGGAGAGGAGAGTGATTTAGGATTATAAGTTTATTTTCATAAGTTTGCATGACAAACAATACTTATTTTATAAGTCGACTTATTTAAAAAACCTAAGCTTCAATAAGCAGATATTACATATCAATAAGGCTAAGGATTGTGAAATACCAAGAAAAGAGTATCAGTTAAACATGGCCGCTAAATTAATAAATTTTAACAGGCGACATTTAATCCATCTCTTCATAGCCTGACATGCTATCCAAATACCATGGAACGAACAACCATGAACACATATTAGCTTTTAAAACACACGACAAAATATAAACAGATAACATGTATATTAAGCACGACCACATATCATATCCTAAGAACCGTATAATAAAGGGTTAAGTGCCTAAAAATGTATTATACTTGCCACTTTTTGTCATTGTATGTAGACAACTATTTTTTTTGTCATTGTGTCGCTCAACTTTTGAATTCATGCTATTGTGTGTATTCTGCGACTATTTCTGCATGTAAAATAACCATTTTACCCTTCAAAATTTGAAAAAAATGAGGGTAAAATGGTCACGAAATACACACAATAGCACGAATTTAAAAATTGAACGACACTTACATCATTCTTCTTTTGGGCCTTCTCTTCAGTAGTAACAAGGACCTGGTATCATTGAAGTAGAAGTACCATCAGCATTTGATGTTGTTCGTGTTGTTGGTTTGAAAGAGTTGCCATTCTCTATGACATCCCATAGAGCATAGTCTTGAATTTGAAAGTATTGCTCTATTCTGAGTCTCCACATCTCATATTCACCTTGCTTGAGAAGTGGCAGTTTTGCAGCAGCATTGGTTTGTGTAGTTTCTAGATCCATCTCCTGCTTTTGAGAAAATGAGTGGCTTCTTGATTGTTTCTTCTAAACAAAGTTTTAGAACACTAGCTCTGATACACTTGTTGATCCCAAATAGATCTCGCAAAGCCATGTAAAAGGGTTAGTTGTGATTGAATAGATTCAAGACAACTATGCTAGAAACCTTGTTTATACTAAGAGAATTTGAATCAACTCTTTAGTACGTTAAAGAATATCAATGCTAGAATAGTTAAATTGTATGCAATTAGAATGAAAACATATGAATATAACCAAAAAGCTGCATATTTTTATGATGAATAATATGAGTACTCTGTCATAAATTAGGGTTACAACCCTGAAGCTACAAAGAAAGACTAGATATGATGTATTACAAAACATATCCCTAGGATCTCCTTTATAACACCAAGGAGTCCTTTACAAGATAACTATGAATCATCTAAACATTAAGCTTATATGCATATCTATCTATTATATGAATATACACTAATACTATACATATCTTTTAACTACGTCTTTAACAAAACCTCTTCACAAAACGTCATTATCTTCATGCAGCTTTAGGGTTTATCAGGCAGATATAAATCCCTCAGCAGTGTTAATTTAGTACTACCGTACAAACTTATGACCTAACAGTATCTAACATTCTCTAGCAGTACAACTGGTGACTTAAGCAGAAGTAACTAACACTATTGACTTGGAAGTACTAAGTCGAATGATTTAATTCCCAACATTTACACACTTAAAACTCGATTTGAGTTTTTGTATTTTATAGGGTATTAATATCGGTGTCGAAAAGGCATATCCAATGTGTTGGATAACGACGTAATGGAGTTTCTTATAGTAGGACAATGTTGATATCTTCCAGAATATTTTATTCCATATACTTGAATACGCATTTGCCTTTCCTGGATACGGCTCATGGTCTTATTCCTAACGTGGTCTTTCGGTGAGTTGCAGGCACAATACGTCCGTATCTTCCTTGATAGATTACGACGTATTGGTCTTCAAAACAGTAATCTTCAAAAAATCATTCGTTAATCTCTAATGCGTGCCCCTTTTAGTCAGGTTTCACCAAGTACTCCATAATTACTAGCAATACTTAAAAAAAAAATTTAAAAAAAAAAAAAAAAAAATGAAAAAATTTAAAATTTTTTAAAAGGGTAAACAATTCTTTGCAATAAATATACAAAATGAGTTAATTACATGGGATAAATGACGCTATAAAATAGACGTTATTTGATGTCATCAAATATCCCCCCACTTAAATCCTACTTGTCCTCAAGTAGTCCTTAGAAGTTTATAAAAATGTATCCCTAAGGACATTTTCCGTTAAAGCATTTATTTGATCTATTACAAGTACGCAACCAAACACCTCACGAAATAGGAAGATGAAAACACTCAAATTACTCAACTAATCTATGTGGTACCATGTAACTAATTAGCTCAATTTCTCGGTCGTGACGAGTATTCTATCATAAGCTTGGCAAGGATACACATCTCCACCGCTAAAGCTATAGAGTAACAAGTTTATAAAGGTAAATATGGGTTTATATGATAACGCTTAGGGTTGATTAATCTAACTAATCTTTATCGATACCAATATTCCAGGAGGGCGACAAAGACCACACATACACACCTGTAACGGCGGGATAGACACATGTGACTGCTCACTCCCACCTCGAATAAGCTAAAGAGTAGGAATAGTAGAGTAATATAAGGTATGGATCTTCTAACTTTCACCAATAGTAATAAACCAACAAGGCAGCTGAGACATGCATACATGGCCGTAACGACGAAATAAACATGCATGCTCGATCACATCCTCATTCAAGTAAAACCCATGGTTAATGATTAGGAAAGGGAATTAAATTGTTGTTAAATAAAAATTACAAAACAAATAGATTAAGTCTAAAATACAAGTTGCTAGACACTTTTTCCTGACCGTTACCATGATAAAGACACAACTATTTACAACGTCTTGATCATAGATTAAAAACAACAACCTAAGTTGGCGTTCCCGTAACGGTCAACTTCCCAAACATCCCATACTTTACATACTTTACAAGGCAAGTGGCGATATCTTCCACTTTATACAATACTCTACATCGTCGATTTGTATCAACGAATAATCGATCCTTCGTGTAATTCCTTCGGTAGTTGCGAAACGATTATCTTCAAACTTTCCTTCTCTTTTTTGTTGCGATTTTTCTAATTTTTTTGATTTTTTTTGCTAACACTATACTACGAAACTCGGTGTAGTTTCACCATCTTCACGATCATAATAATTCCGGATAATTCCTTCGATAATTCCTTCATTCTTCGGACGTACCAATAATTGCGATGGTAGTAAAAATACATGAGTTTTGACTATAATATACATTCCCATTTGCGATGTGCAAATTTCTTCCAACCGTACCAAAATTGACACAAGACTCGGGAAATACAAACTTTACACTTTAAGCAACTAGCAACTGTAAAATAAACTTAATCTAACAGGGTAGGCTAAGGTGTAAAGGTGTAACGAAACAAATAATTGGTGTAGTTCCTAAAGGATTGGCTCTACGGGTTGTTCTAGGGGTATCTTACTCTTAAAGTGAGAGTAAACAAAGGGTTTATACGAGGGTTAACTAACCAGTGTAGTTAGTTAATAAGCAACATGTAAAGGCGATTTGGGTGTAATCCTAAAATTTACCAATTTAAATAAGTTACTCATCTTAATCCATAATACTTATCACTACGGTCTCGAATAGATATACCAAGCCAAGTTCTAAAGTCTACAACATCACCGGCACACTCATATTTTTGTGGAATTTGGGCAAACATTTGGAAACAGATAAGGTTAAATCCTCACAATATCTAATAACGGTTATTGTGTGCGGGTTATGTATCATGTAATTTCACAAAAGTATGCTTGAAATTTTTTTAAATTTGAGCATAATTTAAGCATTTTAGTGTGAAATTTTAAGACAAGTAAACATTATAATTCCACCCCCCCTTGAATTATACAACGTCATCGTTGTATAGATAAAACATTAAATACAGGAATTAAAAAGAGTTAGAATGAGAAACTCCCCTGATATTTGCTTGGTAGATTCTCCATGTTGATTTATTGAGCAAGATTGTGTGTTGAACAACCGCTTTGAAGTTTCAAGACTCCAACACTTCACGATCTCCAGATTTGTTAATTCTCCACCAATATTCGCCGATATTTCTTTCACGAGGTCATGTATAAAAAATATAGGAAAAATGCGCATTCCTATCTTGGTACCTACGGTTAATTTAAACTAAACTAAACAAACTAAATACGAGTCAGTCTGGTGAATACGCCGTATCATGTGCATGAATACGTTGTATTGCTAGAATTGACAATAATGTTTTTAAAGTGCATTAAAAAATAAAGACTGATAACGTCCAGACAATCAATACGCCGTATGGTATGGAGCGGATACGCCGTATTGATGTCTGGTAAGACATACTCGATAAAATTAAATAACATTCCGGGTTGTCTCTCGGGAAGCACTTTTGTTTACAACGAAGTCTTTAAGTTAAACTTTTTTTTCAGCTTCCATACACTTGAAATCACTCTCGTCTTAATTATGTTATTCTTGTTTGGATATGACGCTTGTATTTGAAATGTACTCACGAGCTATGGTGCTGAACTTACTGCCAGTCTTTGTTTTATCATGCATAAATAAGTCAAAACATTATATCATGATATACATACAAAAATATGAGAACCTATTTTAAGTTAGATACATCACGATATGAATAATAAATGTACAAAAGATATAAACAAAAGATAAGGGTAGGGGGATCATGGTCTGGCTGCTGCGGATCCTGCTGGGCTATGGAGGTGATGGCACCGTCAGTCCTCTGCCTGGTACGTCTCTGGAATGCTGCAGGTGAGCTCCCCCAGAAGGTCCCATCGAATGCATGAAATGTTTGCCCGCTAGCCTCCATGAGCAGTGTCATACATGAAATCATCCATGTGAAGAATCTCCCCTGATCGGTCACCGATCTCTTTACAAGTCCCTATAAAGTCCTGACGTCCTGTCGCAATCTCTGTACCTCCTCCTCAAGTCTCCCTAATCTCTGAGGCATACTCTTACCGACAGCAGGAGGTGGTGGTGGTGGCTGCTGAGGTGCCTGCACGGGTGCCAGAATAGCCTGGTCACCCCCATCCACAGCAGGAGCATCCTAGTCTCGGGTCATGTAATCCAACACCTCACTCTGACCCTAAAGCAGCTTACGCATACCATGTACCTCCTCCTCTAGTCGGGCAATCCTCTCACCCTAAGTCCTAGGTGGTGGTGGCACAGCTTGAGGCATATCATCATCCACAGCAGGAGCATCCTGAGCGACTACAGAGGCATTAGCCGCAGCATTAGGCTGCCTCTCTGGTCCCATGGCTACCCAATCCCATGTATCATCAATCTCCATGCAGATCTATAACCTTACTAGCTCAGCCATATCGATAACCGGGAGTGCACGGGCAATAACTGTCAATCCCCGAAGCCTCTCCTCCGTTAGGAGTCCAAAATGCTCAGCTAATCGAGCTACAAACTGACCTCCAGAGATAAGAGCCAAGCTTTTCCTCCCAGCAGCAAACAACCTCAAGTACCTAGCTAATAAATAAGGGACGTTGACCGAGCCAACATCCATCCATCTCAAGTAAAATAAATCAGTCACGATCACCTTCTCAGGTGCCTGACTCCTCCCATCTATACTACACGCAATTAACTTGTGGCACAGCCTAAGAATCGGATCCCTATTCGAAGTGTAAGATGGGGCTGTGCCAAGGAAATCTCCAGCAGATGAGATCCCTATCCAATAATCCCTTAGATCCCCTTTTTCGAGGATCTGCCTTGCATTATCGGCCCAGTATGCACCGATGTCACACCCTGACAAAGGCGGAAACTCAGGAATGTATCATAATGATCAATCATAACACAAGGTACAAAATAGAGAAAACTACATTGCAAAAACTCCAAGTGCTATGAAGACCATCAACCTCGAACAAACTTAAGTGATGTCCCAAATCGCAACTAAAATCCACAATCTCTTACAATTATTCAACTACCCACATAGGGGACCATAATCTAAACTTAATCCTAAACTTCCAAATACTAAAATCAAAACAACAAGCAAGCTTGACTTCACATAAATTTCTACTCGGGATACTTCTAAGTCCACTATCACAATCACCAAACTATTCCCCTTTCACTTTACCTGAAAATGATACTCGAAAATGTCAACAATAATGTTGGTGAGCTCGTAGGTTTGACCTTAAACCTAAAAGCTGTGCTAATATTTCAACAGTGTACAATAGTGCTATATGACAGTGAATATATGCAAACAATTCAAGACATAGCATCCTACGCTAGTCAATTACCATATGTCACTTATGCACCTAAAGGGCCTACCAGTTGGAGCACTAATATTAGGGCATGTTAGGACTTATGAGAGTAAAAGTCAAAGTTCTGCCATGAAAAAGTCAAAGTACTGCTAAATGAAAGATCAAAGTAC
>BQNB010068687.1:0-33759 GCA_026074375.1 Tanacetum coccineum
TTGTCTTTTGATTATGAGCTTAGTTGGACCGGTAGGTGACCCGTTTATGTTTCAGCAATCATGCTCTTAATTAATTGATAGATTGGAATAGTGGACTACCAGTATATAAAACACCGTCAAACCATAAGTGGGTAAAGTCCTGTTGGGCTAGGGTTTTAACAGGATCACCACTGCTTTAATTCTCTAAGATAGATTATAATTAAACTAAAGGATGCTTTATGCGGATGCGTTAATTGTGACAGAATTAATTGTGTCTAGGTCTTAGGATGATGTTCTGCTTAAGTCTTAAGAATGATATGCTGCTTCGAGATAAGTAAATCATTGCACTAAAATAAATAAACCAGCATTGAACCAGATTTAATATGGCTAATACAGTTTTCTATCATTTGGCTTGTACCGCTTTTCTATCTTCTAATCTTCTTCTTTTGTGTTTATTGTGTATTGAATTGGTATTTGTTTCCACCAAACTTGTACCAGTCTCTCAGGCTGAAAACCCTCATATCAATAGACAGCGTACATAGCATAGGTTTAACCAGTAAATAGACTAATTAAAATACTGATAGAATATAGGATTAATGTTCCACTCTTAGTGTTCAACACCCTACTTACCGCGAACTCCATCTTGACCGGGTACACTGCTCGTTAAAGTATTGTTTTAGGTTTGTCGGCTAAATATACATTTAAAACTTGATAATCAAATAATTAACCCTACACGACAGTACATCATGCGGCGCACTTTCTGAAGAAAAATTGGTCAGTTTGCCAGAAAACTGTACGGCGAGTTTGAAAATTTTTGGTTCGTAAAATTATAATGACCAATTCAAGAATAAAATCAATCCCCGACAGCGACGCCAAAAACTTTAATGTGTTTCAAAAGCTTTAAATTTATAATAACTGAAAATACCAATTTTATTATAGGGAAACACACGGGTAAAAGTATAACCCACGTATGTAGTATAATATTTTTAGGTAAGACGAGGTCGTTCCACGGGATTGGGTATTCTTAGAAAAAGTCGATAATATTACAAAAAGAAAATTATCTTATAGACTGTCATGGATCTAAAGATAATGATTTAATTTAAGATATAAAAGACATGTTTGGTTAAGGAACAAGAAACATTATGGATAAACTTGAGTCGATGAATGATTCACGAATGAAATTATAATAGATTTAAGAATGTTTAGTTACTTAGAAAGATTATCTATTGTTCATAATGAAAAACCCTTTCGGCCTTTATCTTTTATTATGAAAAATGCTTTAAGTGTGATTCGTGCTTGATAATGAGTAATATAAATTTGCTAAACCAAGTTCGTTAGACATGTGGTTTAGCGTTAAACCCTTTTGTACTTGGGTTAATGTTCGTTTACTTAGCCAATCCTCACAAGGCTAAGGTCTAGTTGTCATAGACAAACAACTTGGAAATCAATCACTTAACCGGAGTCTTTCGACCTATATCCGGGATAAGTGGTGATCAAACGAAGATTAAAGAGTCCAAGTTCAAAAGCATCAAGCTTATATTATTCATATCAAAAGTTCATTCAAAAGTCAAGTTTGATCCATAATAATCATGTAGCTCCTAACCAAACATGTTAATCTACTCAACAATCATAATAACAACACATATAACAATCATGATAAATCCAACATTCATATTATCAAAGGATAGAAACATGTTTTTACCAAATTCCAAGAGTAGAGGTTCCAAATCTTACAATGCCTTCCAAGAATAAAGTAACAATTGACTATAGTAACACTAGCAACTCTAACTTCCTAAGATTTTACTTCCTTCTCTACCCGACATTTAATGGTTAACCATTTAAGAAATCCATAGAACACTAAAAACAACTTAGAATTGATAATTGATGATTGAAAGATGAGAATAGGATGATTTGCTCCAAAATTCGTGTCCTATTTATAGCTGAGGATGGGTCATCAGTTGCTGAATTAAGGGGAGTGAAGAGTTGCATAATCATTGCAATCATTTATGATTTAGGAGTAACTGTCAGGAAAGTGCGCCGCACATAAGAAATTATGCGCCGCACTTGGTGATTAATTAAATGGCATTCATTTCGTTCAGAAGTACGCCGCACAAAATAAATTGTACGCCGCAATTTGGCTTTAATCATTAACTCCTCTTTAATTTTTCTTCTAGATCCTTTATATAACGACCGTTAGTGCATTTAACTGGATTTCTTTGCATCGTTAGTCCTTTTCGTCACTTTTGGTCCTGAAATGAATATTACACAACAAACAGGCAAACTTTGCAATATTTCATGCGTTAATGTATATATTTAGTGTATTTTCGAGGGATAATTTATGTATATTTGGAGCGTTATCAGGTGGAATGACCCCATCTTCCCAGAAGAAAGGAACCCTAACTATGAAAACGCTAGTATAGAACAAATGCTTGGGATAATGGAAAGTCGGGTTGACTCATTAATGAAGGACGCAATCTCACTAATCAGGAAAAATAAGAACGTATGGGGGATATCAAGCAATAATTTGGGACATTTTCCCCCAGAACCATCACATCACGAAGCGTTCAAAAGTCTATTGATGAATTTCATACTTGACCAAGAAGAAAAATTCATCAACTTGAAGAATACATGAGCAATATCGGAAGAGACTTCATGCAACTATCTTTGGAAGTCGTCAAGAAATTAAAAGAGGAGATAAGAACTAAAGACAACAATTCAAAAAGGATTCAAAAGATCACAAGGTAGCCCAACACCGAGGACACCGAGGATCCAAAACCCTTTAATAATCTTAAATTCTCATAATCCCTCGCAAAAAGCACATCTTTCCACGCCCCCGACTTCATCTCGCCAAAATCACTCTAAGTCAGGCACATCCCCACAATCCTCCCTAGCCAAACTCTTGTAAGGAAAAGTTATTTGGCTTTAAGTCGGGTACAAGGAGTAAACAAAACATCAATTCTCAACAAGACATGGAAATTTCCTTAGCAAGTCAACCAATGCCTCACAAATACCTACCCTTTGGAGATAATCGCAAAAAAATAGCAAGATTCTTTCGCATGAATCTTTTAAAACCAATGATAGCAACCAAATATTTAATCCCGGAGGATGCTAAATCTTTTTGAAACATATCAGGGATTGGAAATCACTTTTGCTCAAAGTTTAGGCGATTTTTGCAAACAAATCAATCACGACGGCGTCAAGAGTCCCAAGCGACGCCGTCGCTTCGACCCCGTCAGGATATAACCCAAACACCCATATCACTTCTTCCTCACAAAGCTTTCAAAAATCATAAAATCACAAACGAAAACAAATATGGTCTTGCTATTTTCTTCAGGGAAATCTTCTCCACTTGGTAAGTGCTCAACTCTAATTTTTTTCACTCTCTCTTTCATCTCAACCTAGTCCTTGTATTGTTTGATTTTGATTATATGCCTAATTTCCAAACCCTAGATCAAGTTAATCAATTTGGGGGGTTGATTTTACACGAATCCATTGGGTTAATCTTTGATTATGATGTTAGATTATCTAATCTTAATACATTGTCAAAAATAATTCAGATTTGGGAAGAAAACCACTATTTTTGAGCAAACCCATGTGGGTTCTGATCTTAAGGGGGTGTTTGGCAATTGGTTTTTCGAATGCTAGCTTGATTTTCCCTCGTAATCTGACTTTTCAAACAAAAGTTGTAGCGATGGCGTCGGAAATAAATATTGACTCCGTCTGGAGGGACTGATCAAATATTGACTAAAAACTTAATTTATGTCCTATTTTGTTTGGCTTTGATGTAGACAATGTGCAAACGTGCTATGAGTGGAAAGAGTACAAGGGGGCAATCTTCTAGATCCCAAGAACCTACAATGGAGGATAAGGTTTGAGAGTTTGGAGTATTTGACCATGATACCCACCAAGCCCACTACGACACTATCTTAAGGCATTTCATTCACTCTGGGAGCGTCATTGACTGGGCTTTCCTTGCTACTCATAGTGTTGCTAGGATCTTCTTCGATAACATCAATACTGATGCCTTCAACGAGCCCCAATGAGCGAACCTATTTTAAATGGATGAACCGGTCTACCGTGAGCTAGTGTAAGAGTTCTTCGCCTCTTTTAAGTTTGACTCTGTTCCATGTAGGTACGACCCCGATCATGTGGGTGTTTCATTTAGGCTAGGAGGAGAATCAAGGATAATGTCTCTTTTAGAGTTGGGATGGAGGGTCAGTTTATATTCTGAGGAACAATCAAGGTTAGCTAGCACTAGGGGTGGGTTGCGTAGAGGTGAGACTGTAAAGGCTAAACTTTTATTAATAGGATTTTGGTCGAGCATTGGAGATGAAGAGTTTGTCGTGGGAGGGAATACTGTCAAGAAGGTTAGGGATCCAAGGGTTAGGCTAGCTCATCATTGTATCGCGACAACTATCTCGGGTATGACGGAGTCTACCCAAAGGATCAACGCAATTGACCTCTTTTACCTCTATTGCATCTATGGCGAGGGGGTTACTTGCAACATTCCCTATTGGTTGGCCTGGTATCTCACTGGAGTTAGGGATAAGGATTTGATTTGTGGAGGTATGTTTGTAACTAGTATTGCTAGATCTTTTGGGTTCTTGACTAATGCGATGGTGGATGCTTTAAGTGTTGAGCCTCGAGCACACATCTTCAAGAAGAAATCTTTGATCTCCATGAGGGTTATGATGGATCTTGGTGGAGGGACATGATGTTGGCCCGCAACACGTCATGTAGGGGAGGATAAGAGGCGGCTGATGAAGAAGCTGGTGGTTCTACTAATGTGTATCAGAACATGAGCCGGGGTGATTGGCAGGTTCGTCAAGGCTAGTGGATGGACCAACAAAACGGGTGTTGGGGACAGCTAAAGACCCGGATGGCAAGGGAAGACCAACAAGCTAATTGGACATACAATCATACTATCCGCCAATTCTAGTACCTTTCCACTCGCGACAACTTGGACCCTCACCTCTAGATTGATCTGTTTCCTGGGCGCGAGGCAGACTAATCCCCTTATGGCTACACTGGACCAATGCCTCCCGGTTATGTTTACTGATATGACCCCGCTCCCGATGGATCTTCTTGATTATGCTTGTTTAATCCCCGTACTTTTTATTATCCTTTCATGTTTAAGACAATTATAAATTGTAATAGTGTAGGATTTGGATCTTTGACTCCTATCCCGATTATCTTTATGCATTGTTGTTTGTTGGATTATTAATTGTCATGTGTTTTTATTGTTTATTATTTATGTTTCATATGTTTGATTAATATGTGATCTTGCTTTGTATTATTTTTAACCTCGTCTTAATTAGAATCAAATGTATTTTGCATAAAATAAGTAGAGAAGATATCCGGTTTTTTAGAACCAGTTTCAAACATGTGAAATTAATAATTCTAGAATAAATCACAACGTGTGTGTTGTGTCATGTTTGTTAAATTCATATGTTTGTGCAAATAATTTTCATGGCCTATGCAGTATTTTTGTAGGAAATAACTAATAGAATTGCGTGCAAATTTTTTTTCCAAGAAAACGAATGTGAATTCTTCACAGTGTCTGGAGACGGCGTCAGGATTTTTCCTGATGACGTCATGTCTCTAGACTTGTGAAAATTCGAATTTTCTATTATTTTTGAAAAATTAATTTTGTATAATTTCCAGAATTTGTATTTTTTTCTAAAACTTGCATAAAACCACGATTTCATTCAGTACATTCATCTTATCTTTACCGCTTTCGTAGTGTCAAACCCTAATTACATCATTGTATATTATTATCCCGCCGATGTTACGCCAGGTGTATTATTTCTCGTCCTTGATTTGCAGGTTATATTTTAGAAGAAAAAGCTTTGGAGTTCTTAGGAGTTTCATATGGACGATTCTTGGATGACGATTTAACCAGCTTATCATTTGTTTCTTCTCCATTATTGAGCAAAACCAGGAGAGTACTAGTTTCTTTTACTTTTTCTTTCTCTTTATTCGTTTATTCGGGTACTTTTAAGAACATCGGGGATAATGTTAAAAATAAGTTTAGTGGGAAATAAGCCTTAGAAACTATTCCTTCAATTGCATTTGCTTTGTCCTTAAAATAATGTGTAATATACTGAAACATAGCATAGAAGGTAATTTTAACCCGAATTTAAATTTTTTTATAGCACATACGAATGAAAACTAAGTATTATTAGCCTCTCTTGGATAGGAAATATATGACTAGCATAAAAACCTTATCACTTTAAAAATTCCACCCCAAAATGTGAGGTTCGCCCCTAGATCTTTAGGAATTCAGGTATCCATCTTTGATACCTAAGATAGTTTCACCTTTAGCTTTCTCGAGTTAAGGACTGAGCAATTGCATGTGTCGCGTTCATGGATTTGATCGTGCATGTGTGATTTTGTCGCCTTTTCTGGAGCATTGGTATCGGTTAAAACTATATGAGAGTGTACCGGTAGTGTATTAAATTCTAGAACTTGTTTTGTGATTCATCCCGAGACCGCTAGTGAGATCGCACTTGTGTGATTAGGATTTGCTAAATGATAAGAGGCACTAGGATAAATCCTGTTTTAAACCTGTATTTGTTATGATGGTCTCCCTGATCATATAACTATCCCTACGCCCTTGCTTCGCACTCATTTTTAGTGCAAGATACCCCTAGTACACCCCTCCGAGCCTATCCTTTTCGCAGTTCTCGTAATTTTTTGGTGGATTCTAGATTGTTAAAGAAGAGCATTGTTTACACCCTTAACCTATAGTTACATCCAAATCGCCTTAGCCTTTCTTGTATGTACTCGCTTTTAGTGCATTATTGTTATAAACTCTGTTAATTTTTACTTGAGTACATGGTTGTTAAGTCGAATCTTGTGATTAGTGTATACAGTTTTGTCACGATTGGGATTCATGGTTTTATTTTATGAAGAGATAGGGAAGAAAGTCAATTTATTACCCCCATATGTGCGTAATACGCTCCATGTTATGTAGATCCTCGCAATTCGGGTCATTCGTTAGTTTGTAATTATGAGTTCTAAAACTCAAGTGTAGGGGTGCAATTATAAACCCCAAGTCATGTATTATTATGTTTTAAGCAAATGGCAAGGCAAAAGTGTATGAAAAAAAATGTATATAAAAAAGAGAGAAAAAAAAGAATCGAAAAAAATGTATATAAAAAAGTGAAACAAAAAAGAATCGAAAAAATGTATATAAAAAAGAGAAAAAAATGTACGGGCAGCTATTTTGCTTATGTTCATGTATATATATGATGAGGTGTCATTTATACACTTTTTCAGAGTCATTTAACACCCTAAATCATGCAAATATGCCCAGATTATGTGCTTAATCGTTTGTTTTTGCATTTTTAGCACTTGGAATACATTTGGAGGAAATACATGTGACTTTGGCTCATTTGGAGAAGAAACGGACAAGACTACGACTCTACACCATATCTCTTGAAGAAATCATCATTTAGACGGTGGAGACGGCGTCACCAACTCGTGCGACAACGTCAGAACTTGAACAAGACGACGTCAGGAGTATCACGATGGCGTCAGAATGTAGCCGCCTCAAATGAAACCCTAAAAGCTTCATCGAAGTGATGGCGTCAGGAATTTTGTGACGCCGTCACGGTTTGATCTCTATATATTCAAACTCGTTTTAGGGTTTTTAGTGTGTAACTTTTGGGAGACGAACCCTAGTTTTAGAAGACGATTTTAGCAGCCTTTGGGCTCGTTTTTAGGGTGTCCAAACCCTCTTGTAAAGGCCTCAACTGCATAATTTAATCAAGTGAAGTTCATTTATCCCTTATCACTTAATATGTCTATGTATTTTGTGATAGATTCTTGTTCTTCTTTTTTATTTACCATGCAAGGCTAGATCTATAAGTATTTACTTATAATGAAACTTAGTTTGTATATCCTTTTAATGTTGATTTTTGTTATGGGTATGCGCGTTAGGCTTTAGAAACAACACTTTAACGGGCAGTGTACCCGGTTAGATGGAGTTTCATGGTAAGTAGGGTGTCGATCACTAAGAGCGAGAGCATTAATCCCTAGTTCTATTAGTATTTTAGCTATCTATATTAGTTCTAATTGATTCTATTCTATGTTAAACCTAAGTTAAACCTAAACTAAGGGCAAAGGGGGTTTTCAGCCTGATAGACTGGCACGAGGTTTAGTTATCTAACCTAAGGTTTTGATGACAACTAAAGCAATAAACACACACAAGAAGAATAACAATAGATAGAGAAGCGGTCAAGAACTAATGTAAGGAAAACATATCAACCATGAATAATCCGATAAAACGTTGGTTTGTTTATTAGTGCAATGATTGACTTATCTCGAAGGGCATATCATTCCTAGACTTAGGCGGTACTTCTTCCTAAGACCTAGACACGCTAATTCTGTCACAATTAGACGCATCCGCATAAAGCAAGCATTTGTTGATTATAATTTATCTTAGGAGATTAATAATGGTGCTCTTACTAAACCCTATCTCATGAAGACTTTACCTACTTACTGCTTAACGACTCTTTATATACTAGTAGTCCACTGTCCGAGTCCTTACCAATGGAATAAGAACATACTCGTTGATCCCAGGGTCACCTGCTGGTCCAACTAAGCTCACTAAACTAAAGGCAAGGATAGGTCAATATTTGTGATCCTATGATTCTAGATATATAAATTGCAATATGGAGAGCTACCCCAGACTCTTAGCCTACGCCCAAACAACAACGTTAGGTATAGTCGGCATACAATAAATAGTAAAACTTTATACATAAATAACACCTACACAACGACACATCAAGTTTTTGGCGCCGTTGCCGGGGAGTGAAGTTGTTTAATTCTTGTTTTTATAAGTGTTTTAGTTTAGATTTAATTTAGTTTAGATTAATTTGCATATTTGTGTGTTTGTTTTATGTGTTTGATTTCTGCATTGTATATTTTTTGCATATTGTATGTTTGTGTGCATTATTACAGTTCACTATAACTTTCTGAGTCGAATACTGAATACGGCGTATTCAATTTATTAGATACGGCGTATAAATTTTTTATAAACCAATACAGCGTATTCGACTCTAAACATCCATACGGCGTATTCAGTTCATTGAATACGGCGTATTAAGCTATTTGACAGTTTTCTTTCTAGCAAATCTATTAGAGGTTAAAATGGACGACCCCAACATTACTATGGGGGAGTATATCAGGCTTGAGGAAGAAAAAGCTCGTAGGCGTGGTAAGGTGCATAACTGGGAAACTACTACGTATGGTAAGATTTGGGATAATGAAGACGTTCACGACCTCGGATCTGTTAAAACTGACTTCCCAGCTATAGTCTTTAACGACACGTTAACATCTGAAGCAGCACTCTCGTGTGAGCCTACGGTAAGTTCTCTTAACGATGAAATTAACTTTAGAATATCATTTGACGAATCCGACGATGAAGATTGCACGATAATTATCGACAAAAATTCATTTTCCTACAAAATATTTTTTGTCAACAATTTAAAAACGGATTCAGAAAATGATAATGATAAAGTCAATATGCCTTTGATTCCATCACCCGAGCTTACGGTCAGTTATTTTGATGATTTAGACTTCTTTAAAGATTTCAAGAATGAATTTCCAGCCATTTTTTACAATGATGCTCAAACGTCCAAATCATATTTATTAACTGAACCGATTTTAAACCCTCAACATATCGATGAATTTAATTTGAAAGATGAAACATCATTGTCCGAAAGTGATGAAGAGGAACAAAACGTTATAAACTTTAATGAACTATTTCCTTTTAACGTAATTTATCCCGATGAATTAAAAACGGATACGGACAATGATAATGATAAAGTCGATATTGAACACTCTTTAGAGGATTTATCTGTCAAACCATTAACTGATATAATAAATACCGATGTTGGTTTCTATGCACATGGGTCAAATAAGCTTTTGAAAACAAGTCATGATACATCTAATAAATTTTTCAAAACTGAAACTTTTGTCAAGGGGTTAAATTTTAATATCGTGACTTGGAATCATCTTAACAAAGGGATGTCATTCATTTTTCTAATCAAGAATTTGTATGTGCCATTTGGCATCCCGTTCGACCCAAAATTGTTTTATAAGGATGGAATTAAATTGGGGCAAGTTTAACTTAAAGACTAGTCTGTAAAAAAAGTGCTTGCCGGGAGACAACCCGAAATGTATTTTCAATTTTTATCGAGTTTGTCTTCCCAAACTATCTATACGGCGTAACCGCCCCATACCATACGGCGTATTGATTGTCTGGACGTTATCAGTCTTTATTTTATTGCACTTTAAAAACATTATTGTCAGTTCTGGCAATACAACGTATTCATTAATTTGATACGGCGTATTCACCAGACTAACCCGTAATTAGTTTGTTTAGTTTAGTTTAAATTAACCGTAGGTACCAAGATAGGAATGCACCTGTTTTTCCTATATTTTTTACAGGACCTCATGAAAGAAATATCGACGAAGTTGGTGGAATGCATATTATCTGGAATTCTATGTGTGTGTTGTTCGTGCTAGGATTCGGACGCTTTTCCAGCACACAATCTCGCTCATAAACGCAACTTAGAGAATCTACCAAGCAAATATCAAGGGAGTTTCTCATTCTAATTATTTTTAAATTCCCGTATTTAATGTTTTATATATAAAACGAGGACGTTGTATAATTCAAGTGGGGGGATGGAATTATAATGTTTACTTGTCCTAATTTTCAGACTAAAATGCTTAAATTATGCTCAAATTTAAAAAAAATTCAAGCATACTTTTGTAAAATTACATGTTACATAACCCGCACACAATAACCCTTGTTAGATATTGTAAGGATTTAGCATTTCCGTTTCTAAATGTTTACCCAAATTCCACGAAAAATGAGTGTGCCGGTGATGTATTAGACTTTAGAACTTGGCTTGGTATATCTATTCGAGACCGCAATGATAAGTACTATAGATTTAGATGGATTACTTGTTTAAATTGGTAAATTTTAGGATTACACCCAAATCGCCTTTACATGTTGCTTATTAACTAACTACACTGGTTAGTTAACCTCCAGTTTAAACCATTTTTCACTCTCATCTTTAAAGTGATGATCCACTAGAAAAACCCGTAGAGCCAATCCTTTAGGAAATTACACCAACTATTTGTTTCGTTACACCCTTACACCTTAACCTACCCTGTTAGATTAAGTTTAATTTACAGTTGCTAGTTGCTTAAAGTGTAAAGTTTGTATTTCCCGAGTCTTGTGTTATTTTCTATCTTTGGTGCGGTTGGAAATTTGCACATTGCAAATGGGAATGTATATTAGTAGTCAAAACTCATGTGATTTTACTACCATTACAATTATTGGTGAATCCAAAGAACGAAGAAGTATCGAAGAAATTATCTGGAATTATTATGATCGTGAAGATGGTGAAACTACACCGAGATTTGAAGTATAGTTAGCAATAAAAATACAAAAAGAGAAAGAAAGTTTAAAGATAATCGTTTCGCAACTACCGAAGGAATTACATGAAGGATCGATTATTCGTTGATACGTCTAAAAAATCAACGATGTAGAGTATTGTACAAAGTGGAAGATATCGCCACTTACCTTGTAGAGTATGTAAAGTTTTGGGATGATTAGGAAGTTTACCGTTACGGGAACACCAACTTAGGTTGTTGTTTTTTATCAATGATCAAGATCTTGTAAGTAGTTGTGTCTTAATCATGGTAACGGTCAGGAAAAAGTGTCTAGCAACTTGTACTTTAAGTCTTAATCTATTTGTTTCTTGATTTTTATTTAACAACAATTTACTTCCCTCTCACCTAATGATTAGCTGCTGGTTTTACGCGAATGAGGACTTGTTCGAGCGTGCATGTCTATTCTGTCATTACGGCCATGTATGCATGTCTTAGCTGCCTCGTTGGTTTATGTAACCTTTGCACTTTTTGTGTTCTGAATATTTCATTTATAGTCCTTTGACTATTTGACTTTTGTTAGTTTATTGAGATTTTTGTACCGTGTTGACGGAGGTGATTTTATGAGATATGTGATGAATTGTAGTTTATTGTAATTAATAATCCCTTTTGGAAGGTATTATGGTGTTATGTGTATTCTGGGTGGTTTGACCCGTGAATTTTGAGAAATGCCAAAAAACAAGTCTGACACGTTCGTTAATGTCCAAATGAGTTTTGAAGGGTGTAAAGTGAAAATATGTCGTGTAAATACTCTAGGTTAATGGAAAAGTATTTTTAAAGTGAATAAAAATGCTAATTAACTTTGGGGTAAATTTTACGGTTGAGTTTTACGAGTATTTAAGTGATCCCGACGCGAAAAGAAAGGCCCGAGACCCCATGGGATACCATGGCTGGTCAAAAGAAGACTAGGGAGACAAAGTGGCTTAATTTTAGCTAACCTTGTCCAAATTGTACATAAGATGCTTTTCTTATCCTCATTTTTACACATAGTTCATTTCAAAATCAAAAAAATATCCTCTCGCTTCTCTCTTGTGTTCGTCCGCACCTACAACACACACACTCTCATAATTTTTGAAGTTTGATCAAGAAAACATGAAGACATAAATATTTGGGGTTGATTCTAGTGTTTGGTTATTCATTTAAACAACGTTTGGATTGTCCAGTTCGTGTCGAAATCTACAAATTTGAAGATTTTCTTGTAAGTTTTCAAATTTAAATTTCGTTTGTTCTTTTAGGTTTATATTGATGCATAGATGTTAGTTGTACAAGTTGATCGTTGTGAAAATCGATTTTTGAAAGCGAAATGAATATAAAAAAGTGGTGTTTGGTTCGTGAATAGTAAAAAGGAAAAAGCGAGTTTTTGTAGTTTTGATGTTGTGGTCGTGATGGTTGAATAATATATGATGCTAGAATGCTTATTTTTTATAGTAGCTTGTATGGCTTATTCGGGCTTATTTTTAAGCTATTTCTTGGCTTATTTAGGCTTATATGCCACGTGTAGATTCCCAAAATCACTAAGAAAGTGATTTTGATTATTTTTGTGTTATGGCGTATGTTGTGGACTATTTTTGAGGCTTATGGTAGTAACCAAAAGCGATACGTAGCTTAATAGCTTATTTTAAAGCTTAATATACGTATTTTGGAGTTTATGGACTCACGGCCCAATAAGTCTATTTGAGCCGCGGCTTAATGGGAGGGCTTATTGTGGTCCGGATTATTTCTACATATAAGTATATACTTATATATGTAAATGGACCTTGGTTTTGGACTTAAATAGTATTTTGGACTTATATATGTCCTAATGGACCCTTGTTGGGCCTTAAGGCCCAATAAGCGATATGTAGTAGTTATGAGAATTTTGATGGACTTTTGAAAGTGGAAATGTATTTACGAAGTGATATTGAACGATATTTTGGGAAAAACGTGTTGGTAAGCGTTAACGATTGAGATTTTGGAATTTTGTCGAAAAGTGTCGAATTTGTGAAAAATGTTGAAAATAAGGTTTGAAACCTTGGAAAACGTTGTATAAACGTACGAGTCATGTCGAAATTTCGTAAAAAGTTTATACTTAGAAAATTTCTTAAAAACATGATTTTTGATTTTAAATAATAAAATAATATTTAATTATTTTATTTTATTTATTTAATAAATTCACTAAAAGACAAAATTCAAATTTTTCTCGAAACTTCTCTAATGTGTATATTAATTAGAAAAGACGTTATCATTTTCAATCAACCGTTATAATGATTATTGTTGAAATGACTAAGGGTACTGAATGGACTGTCGAGATATTTTATAATTAATAATTATAAATATTATTTATATTACTTATCTATTTGTCCTACTAAATAGTATAAATTGATGGTATTATCGAGGAATGATATGTGATATGATTGTGGAAATAAGTTGTCAACCATCACGCCACTAAACTATTTTGGGTAATTGTAAACGCGTCAAAAACTCTATGCATCAAACGTGAAGATTGTTTTGGAATCGGATGATTTAAATTGAGATATTAAGTGGACTAGGTCGTGTGCAGGCGTCGTTGCATTTGCTTGTGTGATTGAGATTTGGTTGCTAAAGAGTTGCTTGAGGTGAGTTCTCGTAGCGCCCACGTTTACCTAGTCTTTTCGTTAGGGGAAAAATGATACTCAAATTTGTTTTGAAATGTTTTGAATTGATCTGTGCGAAATGTGGTTTTGTTTTTGGCACAAGTTATGTGCTTATAACTGCTATGTGAATATTATGTGATGCGTGATTATTTGGATCAGATGGGTACGCCTACCCAGTGTTTATGAGATTCTTGGATCGGATGGGTACGCCTACCCAGTATGTGTGTGATTATTGGAAGCGGATGGTACGCCTACCCATTTTGTGTGTGTATCCCTACCCTAATTTTAGTGCTCTAACTGGTAGGGGGCCCTTTAGGTGCAAGTGACATATGGTTATATTAGCGTGATGCTCAAGGTTTTTGCATAATATTCACTTTCATATAGCACTATTGTCCACTGTTGAAATATTGGCACAACTTTTGGGTTTAAGGTCAAACCTACGAACTCACCAACATTATTATTGACGTTTTCGAGTATCATTATCAGGTGAAGTGAAAGAAGAGTAGTTTGGTGATTAATAACAGACTTAGAAGTATCCCGAGTGGAATTTGTTTGAAGTCTTGCTTGTTTGTTGTTTTGATTCTAGTTTTGGATGTTTTGGATTTAAGTGGATTATGTCCCCTGTGAAGGGCATTGGAATCATTGTAAGAGATTGTGGAATTTTAATTGCATTTGGACAGATCACTCAAGTTTTGTTTCCGAGTTGATGGTTTTCATAGCACTTGGAGTTTATGCAATGTAGTTTTCTCTATTTTGTATCTTGTGTTATGATTGCTCATTATGTTGCATTCACGAGTTTACGCCATTGTTGGGGTATGACAGATTGGTAATCAGAGCTAATGTTATAGAGAACTAGGTGGTTTGGCCTAGACTATAACCTAAGATCCGTTGTCTAGTTGCGTATAGGATCTATGTGGGCGGTGTTCCACTTCTGTGTGCCTTTGTGTGTTCATGGTTTGGTGCCTTAGTTATGTCAGTCAATGAAATGGGTGGGCTCAATATCGGATATGAATGGGAAATGATGTGAATATAAGTACGGCGGCCAACGTAGTTATAAGCATATCACAACTCACTTATACTTGATAATGTTGTTCACACAAATCGATGTTGACACTGTAGGGTGGAGTTACGTGGTATACTGTTATATTATAGTAAAGATATTCTCATAATTGCAAGAGTCATCTCACTTTACCTAATTTACCCATGATTCTCTCCACCTCCTCCTCGTATAGATAATTTCACCAAGGATGAGGACCCAAAGTGCTGGCCGGCCTGCTGCCTAATCATTAGGAGGGGGAACGGATGTATTGGCTGGTAAAGGTGGAAGGGGTAGAAGACGTAGGGAAGGTAATGATAAGCGTGTTGATGAATTTAATGGTCAAGAAATCCACTATGGGTTTGGAGCAATGTGGGCGTAGAGGGAGGTCAATGGGAATGTTGATGGAGCCAATAGGGGTGCACGATCGACTTATCACAATCATTGCCTATAATTGCAGAACTCTTACACCCGCCATGCAGGCTCATGTTAGTAAACAGAGGAAATGCCGGAAATCAGAATGTAATGTGTTAATGAGAATATTCAGGAGAATGTTGGGAATGTGATAGTGAATGGCAACCGGTTAGGTTGTTCATATAATGAGTTCTTAGCTTGTAACCCTAAGGAATATGATGGTAAGGGAGGTGTTGTAGTTCTTACTTGTTAGATTGAGAACATGGAGTTCCGTAACATAATGAGTGGTTATAGTAATGTCCAAAAAGTAAAATACACTGCTGGTTCATTTGTGGGTAAGGATTTAACGTGGTGGAACTCTCAGATCCGCACGCTAAGCCGGGGTACGGAGATTAGCTGATAAGTATGTCATGGAATGACTTTAAGTTTATGATGATACAAGAGTTTTGTCCTAGTCATGAGATGCAAAAGTTGGATTCTGAGTTGTGGAATCACGCCATGGTCGAGGATGGCCATGTTGCGTATACTGATAGGTTTCATGAGTTGGCAAGGGTAGTTCCTCAATTGGTAACTCCTTAGAGTAGGATGATTGAAAGGTATATGTATGGCCTTGCTCTACAAATCCGTGAGATGGTGGCAGCAACGGAGCCAAAGACTATGAAGAAGGTAGTGCATATTTCTGGTGTACTAACCGATGAGGCTGTGAGAAATGGATCAATTAAGAAAGTTGAGAAAAGAGGAAATGTGGGGAAACCAACAAGGATAAGAATGGTAGGGATGCCAATAAGAGGACTAGGACTGGGAATGTTTTTGCTACTGCTGTAAAGCATGTAGGAAGAGAGAATATGGGGTCCTTGGTACCCAAGTGTTCACCTACACTCCTAACCTATGCACCAAGGAGGGCCTTGTCGTGATGCTTTAACTGTACCTCCGGACATTTGGCAAAGGATGTAGAGGGTGAGACGAGGAATGTGAATCCTGTCAAATGCTGAAAACACCAACTCAGTTATAGCATGTTATGAGTGTGGCACAGTACCGGACCAATGTCAGAGTGTCAGCTTGCCCTAGAATTGGAATAGTAGCACAAAAACACCGGAAGGAAAAACGACTCAAATATCATTAGTTGCTTAATAACGGGGAGGGGCTAGGGTCGTTGAAACTGTGTAGAAACAGAGAGGGGGTTGAATAGTTTACAGCGCTTTTTAATTAAGGTTTAGAAGTGTTTGGTAAAAATCTATATTCGAATTTAATTTAATTCAATACTTGCACACTATGAACATATGCTTATCTACACAATTGAAATGATAGTAAGAGTAAATAATGTAAGTAAGAGATAAGATAAGAACAAATCAAACCACAACGCGAGGATTATAGTGGTTAGGTAACGACAGCACATCTTCGCCCCACACCACTCCCCGAGCACCTAACTCGGTGAGTTTTCTTCACTATGTCAACAAGCTCCCCTTATGGGCAGAGAAAACCGTACACAAAGTTGCTTACAACCCAACCGATTTTGTTTTTTTTTTTTCTTTTCCGACACAAAGCTAGGTAAATGTCGAAGTTCTAATCTATCTAGAACCAATATAACATAACACGACTTCCACTAACTTGTTCACAACTTCACAACTTTCAACAACTTCTTCACAACTTCACAGAGAACATCACAACTTCACAACTTACTTCACAATTTCTAAGACTTCAGCCTTCACCACATTAACTATATATATCACAACTATCTAAAACTCTAAAAACAACTTGTAAGATCACCACGATCTAATATACTTACAAAAAGATTGCAAAGATCTAACTACTACAAAACACGCAAATTACAAGATATACAAATGATTTACAAGTATTGATAAATGATGCAAAGATTGCAATTGCACAGATCTAAGGAAATACTTTCATACTTCTTCATTGAGAGAAAGTATTCTTCTCTTGCACTCGAGGAAATACATTGGATCACTTGAAACAAAGCTTTATGATTAAAATGATCAAAAGGATTTTGATGTGATGTGTGGGGCATGCTTTAGAGAACAAAGAATGATGCAAAAGAGAGTGAGAAAATTATGGGAAAAGTCCAATATTTTATAGGATAAACTGGGGGAGCGTCTACCTCGGGGCTCGGCTCGGGCCGGTCCCCTTAGAATTTTAAAAGGGGCCGGGGGGCCGTATATTTAAGGGGCGCACCCTAGACTTAAGACGGGGGGCTGTCCCCAGTTTGTCCTTTTGTATAGGGGTAATGTTTCCTGGAAGCTTTTCAGCCGTTATATGTCCAGGAAAAGTTGAATATCAAAAGTTTATTTTTCAATAAAATATTTCATTTTAATTGTGAAATGTTTATAAAATGTATACTAAACTTTTATAAAAGTGTGAGGTTGAATAAAACATTTCCTTTTATCATAAAATGCATTAAACATTTAATTATTTATAACCTTTGAAGTGATGCATTTGTTGAAATGAGAATTTACGTACGAAATTACTGTTAACCGGTTTGAATTTTAAAACTTTAACGTTTTTTTATATTTTGTGATTATCAAAACGTAAAGATGAGAAAAAATATTTAATGTTATTAGGCATTATAATTTAATCAACAATCCCCATCCCCCCTTTTTGATGGAATACAAAATTTAAACTCATTAAATTAAAAATTATTTTTAAACAAGTATTTAGTGAGTTTTATGTCATTTCTCCCCCTTTTATAGAATCAAAAAGGCATCGTCGAGAATTACTAGTAAAGTCGACGAAAAAATGCCTCCCTCTTGATGTGTGCTCCCCCTCCTCGTTCCGAGGGCCAACCAAGAATCGAGCTATTGGTTTCTTGGCTAAGGCTACTTACAAAAACGAGTTAGGAATAATTACAAATATTTCTAACATGTAGCAAAAAGGAAGGAAAAATAATGACAATTGCAAGCAAACATCAAAGCAAAAGATACTCATTCAATTTAGTGGACAATGTGTGTGAACAACACGACAGACAAGCATACATAAAAAGAAAAACAAATATGCTTTAAAAGCATATTAATACATAATGAAAAAATCCTAAATAGCCATAGAAGGATTTTTGACTTGCTTGCGATAACAAAAGGTTTGACACGATTATTTGGAGGCAAATTATGAGATTTAATTGTAAGGAAGACAGAGTTTGGAAGCGGAGGCGGTTGTGGAGGAATAAATCCCTCTTTGAACTCTAGGAGGGGATGAGTCGAGTGAGAGGAATTCAATATCAATTGATATCCTCACTAAAGAAAGAAATTTTTTTTGGGATCAAGATGCAACAACAGGGCAATAGCCTAAACATAGGGTTTCAACTTGGTTAATTTGAGGTGGTGTGTGTATGGTTTGAGAGTAAGGTGATGTAGGAAATTAGTTTTTGTTTTGTTGGAGAAAAGATGCAATAGCACGAAGTTTGCTAGGACTTGAAGTTGATTAAATGTCATCAACTAGGCTTTCCTCTACTTGATATAAGGTGGTGTATGTTAGTTTGGGTTGATTACTTTGTAGGTGGACTTGAGCAATAAGGTGAGTTTGATGGTGATATAGAGTGGAGGAATTAAAGACAACTTGTGGTGATGTGAGAGTGACCTTAATGTACAGAATTTGGTAATACTTGATTGGGGTAATGTTTTCTGTAGATGGTTCATGAAAGTTGATGAGCGGTTTTGTAATTTGGTGAAGTTGTGTTACACATTTGATGTGTTGCAAAAAAAAGGTTGTTTCTTCTCCAAATGGGTTTCAAAATAACTACATTATTTTGTAACCCATTGAATGTTAGGAGATGTTGGGTTTGTTAGGAAAGTCATTGGTGGGGATGATTCAGCTGATGAGATGAGGATGTAATTATAGTGGGAAGAAAAGGTTTAAATTGAGGACAAATGAACATTCAAAGGATAAAATCCAAGAAATGTTTTGTGAATTTTCGTGTAAGGACAGTAAGCTTAAGTCTATAGGGTGTTGGGTTCAAAAGAAAAGAAAATTAATGTTTTCTCCAATGTTTTGTTGATTCCTATCTTTTAAGGAGTATATCAATAATAAAATAATATTACTACTTAATTAACGTAAAAAATTCAAGTGACCCCTTGAAAGTTCGAAGAAGAAAATCAATGAACATCCGTAGTCAGTATGTTGATATTTCCCGGGTCGTTTATCCCCAACAGGAATGAAATGAAAAGTCGTTTGTCAAGTTGATATTTGGTTGCTATGAATAAACAAGATTTTGATTGTTTTTTTAAATCTACGGGAAAATATAAATGCAATCTACACTAAAAACAATAAGGCAACACAAATTTAAACTACAAAAGCAAACGGGAAACCTAAAAACGTGACTTAAAACCTTAATTTATCAAAATTAAATCCTAAAATGATCTTTTTAACTTTTATAAGTCCTAATTGACTAAAATATAAGAAAAATTAAAAAAAATCCTAAAACGAGAGCTTTTAAAAGTTAAGAAACGAAGAAAACGAGAACGGGATTCAAATCCCGTTTTAAAAAAAATGAAATTCTAAAATTTTATCCCTACGAATGCAAATCTAATTTTCCTAAATCCTAAATGTTAAAAGAAAATTTTCTAAAAAAGAATTATTTTTTTTTGACTTTTTTATAATTTTTTATGAATTAAAAACGATTTTAATCTAAATTAAATATAAAAAATACTAAACGAATTATGAAAAAATCGAAAAAATTACAAAAAATAGTTTAAACATGCCTGGAACTAAGTAACAATAAAAGGGGTACACAGGCTTATCAAAAATAAAGGCTTGTTAAAAAAGCTTAAACAACTTATACTCTGAAACAGACGAAAAAGGTATATAAAAGAATAAAGAGGCAAACTTAAACGGAAAAAATACCAAAAAGGGCAGGTGGTGAGTGAGTGTTGTGTTAAAGAGCGTTTGGTGATGGGTAGAGGTGTCCCGAGTTCGAGGCCCTGCACACTCTTGGGACTAATCCCCTATTTTCCCCAAACATTTTTGGTTTTCCCATTTTTTATAATTTTTTAGATAAGAATAAATATGGCAACTTTACAAAGACACCTTTTTTAAGAAACCACAAATAGCACAAAAAAAATAATGCTGTTAAAGTGATAAGAGTGCTTAACTTCAAATAACTAAACTGATTGAATTTTTTAGATCAAAAAAATAAGCAAATGAGAAGAAAGGGAAAATATGCATAAACAAGATGCTAATAACTGGACAGCCTAATAGAGATCTATAGAAGCGGGGGACAAGCTGAGAAAGCAAATGAGGATGAAACTGATAATACTAGGCGATAGGAAGAGGAGTTGACAGAGATGAGGGCTTATTCAAAGAAGGCGATTAAGCAACTTAAGGGGCGATTTGGGCAGACAAACTAAAGAGGTGTCCGAGGCACAGGTACTCGAGGGCGGTGCGCGGGGCATAGAAAGCTGCTGTCTAGCGGACCGGATTGGGTGGGGGACTGTGTAAATACTCGCGTTATTGGCTTGGAAGAAGATACACGAGGAACTCTGGAGTTAGGCTTATACCTACTAACCAACATAGCGTAGACATACTACATCTAATATGGCAGCTGACAGAACTTTACTCAGAAGAACAAGCGAGACACATATAAAAATACACTGAGCATCTACATAGTAGGGAGCAACTTCGGGGATAAACAATGAACAGTATGAGTCAACAAAACACAGTACAGACAACTATTAACTATTTGCCAAAAACAGACACATCCAATACACCTACTAGGTACAACCACTACTAATGTCAGCTAAGATAGAAGTCACAAGCAGCCAGTCCTAAACGACATGTAATCAACTGATTGTATAACACAGCATTTCTATAGGCTAGCGGAAGTGGGTCTGAGCGGGAGGATGTATACACTCATAAATATCACTCGATCACATATGATTTAGTGAGCGAAACAAGCGACAAGGCTTAGCACTGATTAATACACATCAGGACAACGCGCAGAAAGCGGATAATTTCATCAACAAGGATAGACACCACAACAGATTATAATCATTACCCTCACTTAAAGAACAAGACAAATTGTTATTTGGGAAGAAGATGCAACAACGAGGCAAATACCAACCATAGGTTCTCCAACTAATAGCCGCAAATCAACTTAGTTTATGCCTCGAGAACAGTAGTAAGTAATGTTGTTGAGACTCTATGTGTTAGATAGAGTAAGGTGATGAGGAAAAGGGGTAGGGTGGGGGAGTTCTGGGGGGGTGCTTGTTGAGAAGATCGATAGCTAAGAAGTTTGATAGGTCTTGAAGTTGATTAATGTCATCAACTAGGCTTTCTCTACTTGGATATAGAGGTGGTGTGTGTTGAGTTTGGTTGTTACTTTGAGGTGGAGCTTGAGCAATATGTGAGTTGATGGGTGAGATGAGAAGTGGAGGATGTAAGACAACTTGTGGTGATGTGAGAGTGTCCTTAATGTAAGGATTTGGTAATACTTGATTGGGGTTATTGTTTTCTTGAGATGGTTCATGATGAGGAGTGAGTGGTTTTGGTATTGGTGAAGTTGTGTTGAGCACATTTGATGTGTTGCAAAGGTTTGGTTTCTTCCTCCAAATGGGTTTCACACTTATTTTGGTAACCCTTGATGGTTTGGATGTGGGTTTGTTAGGAGAAGTCATTGGTGGGGATGATTATGATGATGAATGAGGATGTATTTATAGTGGAGGAAAGGTTTAAATTAGGACAAATGAACATTCAAAGGATTAAATCCAAGAAATGTTTGTGAATTTAGGGAAACAGTAGCTAAGTCTAGAGGGTGTTTGGTTAAAAAGAAAAGAAAAATAATGTTTTTCCCATGTTTGTTGATTCCTATCTTTTAGGGTATATAAATAATAATATAATATTACTACTTATATTAACCAAAACAATTCAAGTGACCCTTGAAAAGTTCGAAGAGAGAAAATCAATGAAATCCGAGTAGTATGTGATATTTCCGGGTCGTTTATCCCCAACGAGGAATGCAATGGAAAGTCGTTTGTCAATTTGATATTTGATTCTTGAATAGAACAAGATTTTGATTGGTTTTCTAAATCTACGGGAAAATTAATGCAATCTACACTAAAAACAATTAAGGCAACACAAATTTAAACTACAAAAGCAAACGGGAAACCTAAAAACGTGACTTAAACCCCTAATTTATCAAAATTAAATCCTAAAATGATCTTTTTAACTTTTATAAGTCCTAATTGACTAAAATATAAGAAAAATTAAAAAAAAAATCCTAAAACGAGAGCTTTTAAAGTTAAAGAACGAAGAAAACGAGAACGGGATTCAAATCCCGTTCTTTAAAAAATAAAATTCTAAAATTTTAACCCTACAAATGCAAATCTAATTTTCCTAAGTCCTAAATGTTAAAAGAAAATTTTCTAAAAAAGAATTATATTTTTTTGACTTTTTTATAATTTTTTATGAATTAAAAACCAATTTAATATAAATTAAATATTAAAAATACTAAACGAATTATAAAAAAATTTAAAAAATACAAAAAATAGTTTAAACAGTGCTGGATCTAAGAAAAATAAAAGGGGTAACACAGCTTATCAAAATAAGCTGTTAAAAAGTTTAAACATCTTATAAGCTAAAAAGACTAAAAAGGTTATAAAAGAATAAAGAGTGCAAACTTAAACGGAAAAGACCCAAGGGTGAGAAGAGTTAGTTGTGTTGGGTAGTGTAATAAAGCGTTTGGATGAAGTGGAGTAAAGGTCCTTGAGTTACAGAGCCCTGGCTCACTTGGACCTTCCCCTATTCCCAAACATTTTTTGTTTTTCTCATTTTTTTTATAATTTATTTAAGATAAGCAATAAATATGCAACTTTTACAAAGACACCTTTTTTAGAAACCACAAATAGCTCAAAAAAATAGAGCTGATAAAGAAGTTGATAGAGTGCATTAACCTTAAAATAACTAAAACTGTTTGCGGATTTTTTAGTCAAAATAAGCGAAAGAGGGAAAGCAGGGAAATAATGGCGGGCGAAACGGGAGGTGCGGTGCGTGTGGGGGGACAGTTGGGGGGGAAGGGGGGGGGGCGCATAGGGAGCTCCACTTAGAGGTGTTGGGTAAAGGACACACGGGTTTCCTATTGGTGATCACTAAAATCACACGTAGATGGAGGATGAGGGTATATGTCGTATCATTTAGGCTTGGGGGGGGGTACTCATAGACACACATTAGACGATAAAGGATCACACAGAGTCGGACCATATAGTCGGCCAAGATGTTGTACGGTCGCAACTTACAATATTAACAACATGAAACGTAATTTAGATACTACTAAAACAAGTAGCTTTCGCAAATCATTCAGCTAAATTTTTGAGGATTTAACTCAAGTTAGGAGAGTTTCAAAACATTTGCAACGAACATTGTATACTTATCGATGGAGCACTTAGCTTGTTGTTTCTCTTACTTACTATTATACATCTTTTTTAGCTTCATTTGTGCTTTCTGTGTGTGAATATACCTGTGTGTGGTTTATAGCTACACATGGAGGATACACAGAAATGATTGAAGGTATCGATATTGGGGCGGTAGGGGTGTGGGTAGAGTTGGCGGTGGCGCTACAGTCTATATTTATTCCTATCCTTTCACTTTCGCTTTACAATCGCTTAGATCATTATTATGTACACATATATAGTAACAAACTCTAAATTAATTTTTTTATAGTTATGAGCAAATAATATAATTGATAGAGCATATACATCAAGCATATTTTTCGGCTATGGAAAGTATATGCGTATAACGACCAAAGAAAACCAATAGCTCATACCTTACGTGCCTCGAAATGCGGGAGCGACACATACATCACGAGGGGCAGCTATTATGTTTCGTCCGAAAACGTCACTAGATTGGTGATGGCAGGCTCGAGGGGGGATCTCGCTACCATTGATTTTGGCGGTGTCATTTTGGTATTGATTAAGAACTAGTTTGACACGCGGCGTGGAGCGGTTATTGAATACTACTTCTTCAACTATTGATAGTGTTTGTGTATGGTCTGGGGGGGGGGATAGAGGGGGGATTGGGGGTGTGGTGGGGGAAAGGAAAATTTAACCCCTAAAACAGAACCTATAATGGCTGAAAGGGCTTAGAGGGGCCTTAGGGGCAGGGGGTGGATGAACAATAAGGGCGGGGGTTCGCGGTTGAAATCAGGACCGAGGCGAACAGGGGGAAGAGATTGCGGGTGCGGGGCAGAGGGGGGGAGGGCGGCTCTCTTGGAGTGGGGAGGGCGGAACCGGGGTGGTGGACTGTGAGCGCGTGTAAGAGTTAAATTCTGTTTTCTCTCTGAATGATGGAGTATACATTTCTTGGTTTATCTCTCCTCAGCACATATTAGTATGGCGGAGGCGTTACAGGCTCGGAACTAGGGGACAGGGATAAGATTATTATTTTTGCGTCTCACTTACAGTAGCGTGAGTGTGTCATCAATAGTTATCACGGTAGTGCTTAAGAGGCATATAGGGGGGGGGGGGGTGGAGGGGGGAGTACAGCCCGATGCACGACAGTAAATGGAACGGAGTGGTAGTGTGGTGTGATAGGGGTGGAGTGGGAGGGGGTCCAGGTACGTGAGTTAGGTCATGAGGGGGGCTAAGAAGTTTATAGGTCCATATAGTTGATTAATGTCCATCAACCTAGGCTTTCTCTACTGGAAATAGAGGATGGTGTGTGTTTGAGTTTGGTATTTACTTTTGAGGTGAGCTTGAGCAATATGAGTAGTTGAATGGGTGAGATGAGAAGGTGGAAGATGTAAGACAACATGTGGTGATCGTGAGAGTTGTCCTTAATGTAGAGATTGGTAATACATGATTGGGGTTTATTGTTTCTATGAGATGGTTCATGATGAGTAATTGAGTGGTTTTGGTATTGGTGAATTGTGTTGAAGCACATTTGTTGTGTGCAAAGGTTTGGTTTACTTCTTCCAAATGGTTTCACACTTATTTTGGTAACCCTTTCTGGTTTGGAATGAGGGTTTAGTTAGGAGAAGCATTGGTGGGGGATGATTATGATGATGAAGATGAGGATGGTATATATAAGTAGTGGAGGAAAGGATTAAAATTAGGAACAATTAACATTAAAGTATTAAATCCAAGAATGTTTGTGAATTTAGGGAAAAAAGGTAGCTAAGTCTAGAGGAGTTTGGTTAAAAAAGAAAGAAATACTTAATGTTTTTTTTCTTTTTTATTTTTTTTTTTCCCATGATTGTTGATTCCTATCTTTTAGGGTATATAAATAAAATGATAATATAACGTAATAAACATAAAAAAAATACTAATGATGTAGTACTTATATTAACCAAAAAATTCAATTGACCCATGAAAAGTTCGAAGAGAAGAAAATCCAATGAAATCCGAGTAGATTGATATTTTCCCGGAGGTCCGTTTATCCCCAACGAGGAATGCAATGGAAAGATCCGATTGTCAATTTGATTATTTTTTTTTATATTTTTGAGTTAGCTTTGAATAGAACAAGATTTTGATTGTTTTTTTTAATATCACAGGAAAATTAAATGCAATGCTACACAAAAGAAACAATTAAGGCACACAAATTTAAAACTCCAAAAGCAAACGGAAATCCTAAAAACCGTGACTAAACCTCTAATTTATCAAATTCAATCCTAAAATGAATCTTTTTTAACGTTTATAAGTCCCAAATACTAAAATTATAAGAAAATTAAAGAAAATCCTAAAACGAGAGCTTTTAAAGTTAAAGAATGAAGAAAACGAGAACGAGATTCAAATCCCGTTCTTTAAAAATGAAAAATACTAAAAATTTTAACCCTACTATGCAAATCAATTTTCCTAAGTCCTAAAAGTTTAAAAAGAAAATGTTTCTAAAAAAGAATTATATTTTTTGACTTTTTTAGAATTTGTTAAAGAAATAAAAACGAATAATTAAAGTAAAATCGTAAAAATACTAAAACGAATATGAAAAAATCTGAAAAAAAATACAAAAAATTTAGTTTTTAAAACAGTGCTGGATCTAAAGAAAAATAAAAGAGGTAACACAGCTTATCAAAATAAGCAGTTAAAAAGCTTAAAACAACTTATAAGCAAAAAAGACAAAAAGGGTTATAAAAAAATAAAGAGGTGCAAACTTAAACGAAAATAACCCAAGGCAGAGTGGTGAGTGTGAGTTGAGTTAAAGCGATTGAGGTGAGTGGGTATAGAGGTCCCATTTCGAGCCCCTGCCTCACGTTGGTGACTTCCCCTATTCCCAAACATTTTTGTTTTCCATTTTTTTACAACTTTTTAGATAAGCAATAAATAAACAACTTTTACAAAGACACCTTTTTTAGAAACCACAAATAAGCACAAAAAATAAGCTGTTAAAGTGATAGAGTGCTTAACTTAAAATAACTAAAACTGTTTGCATTTTTTAGTCAAAATAAGCAAAGAGAAAAAGGGAAATAAGCTAAAACAGGCTATAAGCTACACCTAATAAGATCTATAGAACACAAATAAGCAAATGAGATAAACTAAATCTAGCTTAAAATGACAGAATACTTAAAAAGCTTTAAAACTTAAAATTTCAAACTAAAAGTGCAAATAAGCTCAAATAAGCTCTACCCTAAGTAAAATAAGCTAAAGTGAGCTAAGACTAACCTAATAAGCATATATAAACCTAAATTAAGCAAAAATAATAAGCAAAAAGCATAGAAAAGGCAAATAAGCACTTATGCCAAAAACAGTCACCCAAACAGCCTTAGGGGACACTTTTGGGCTTAAATTTAAGCCCCTAAACAGAACCTTATGGCTTAAGGGCTTAGATGCCCTTAAAGTTTGAACAATAAGCTTCTTAAATCAACAAGCAGAAAGGAATTTGAAACAAAGATAAGCCAAGAAAAATGCTTATTAAAAGGGCTGTTTTCACTCAGCACATGCTGACTTTTTATTTTTGAAAGATGACAAATTTTGAGCTTAAAAATAAGCCAACAAACAGGACCTTATGAGCTTAAGACCTCAAAACAGATCTAAATTGGACTTCAAAGAACTAATATCAACATTCAAAAACCATTTTGAATTTAAGAATAAGCCAGAAAAAGAAATTGAAAAAGCTATTTGTTCTTTTTTTCAACACTTAGTTAAAAATTTGACAGAATTGGTAAAACATAAAACAACAAATGCAGGCATAAGACCCTTAATTCTAACTTGTTTTAACACTTAAACAAACTCAAAAACATCATAAAAACTTGACATACAAAGATCTAATCACACAACTAGTTAAATGAGCTTATGAGATCACATATTCAAACATTGGGTTAAACAAACTATGATTTTGAGATTTGGAACTTAAAAACTTAAACAAACTAAATTATATCACTATCTTTACCTAATTAAAACTAACTCAAGAACACCAAGCTAATTTTGACCCATT
The DNA here is from genome assembly GCA_026074375.1 of Tanacetum coccineum. Classification (NCBI taxonomy): domain Eukaryota; kingdom Viridiplantae; phylum Streptophyta; class Magnoliopsida; order Asterales; family Asteraceae; genus Tanacetum; species Tanacetum coccineum. The sequence continues at coordinate 27,874 of BQNB010068687.1, forward strand.
TTCACCCATTTTCATAGTTAAACCAAACACCCCTTTAAGTGACAGGATTCAAATTTTAACTTGATAAATGCTGATTTAAGCCACAACTTGCCAAGACTAGATGTTAAATAAGCTATTAAGACAATATTAAGCAAGTTTCAATAGCCAATAAGCACTTAAATGAGCAAAAACAGATTATGCAAACTTTTAAGCTACTTAAGACAGTTTTTTAGCAAAACTTCAAACAAATAATTTTTAAACTACAAGACAAGCATAATAAGCATTAAACATTATAACTAAGCATAAATAAGCAAGAATAAGCATAAATTAAGCACAATAAGCTATGCTACAGTAAATAAGCTAAAATTTGAGAAATGGAAACTTACAAGAGCCCTTGCTTAAACATGGCAAACAAGCTTATAAATAAGCTAATCTACAAGCTCTAGCTTGTCAAAGACAAGCTAGTAAAAGCAATATAAGCCCTTCCTTTTTTGGCTTATCTTCCAAATATCCTTTTGAGTGGATTTTAGGATTTTTATGAATAAAACAGTATTTAAAAGCTTTAAAACAGTAACAAAGGCAAAGATTAAGAAGCTAAAAGCTTAGTGAAGCTCTTTAGGTTAGATCAATAAAATGCCTCAAAGCTTAAAAAAGCTTAACAAGTTTATGAAAGAGTGATCAACATAGAATCTTAAAAACAATACCTCAAAAGTTTTTCATTAATCTTAAAACGTTTACAAAGCTTGGAATTTAAAAGACAATAAATAAAACATTAAGTAAAATAAGCTGAAAAATTAACTAGATTAACTAACTGCCTCTAAGGGCTTACAATGTCCTATTTATATACAAGAAAAAGGTTTTCTAGATGTGGTGTTTTCAACTGTGAGACAAAAGGCAAGCTGTGCTTCTTGTGAGAGAGCTTACAAGTCATTCATCTAAGTCCATCCAATTTGAGTAGCGCCCAGTTCGAATCATCCCTAGCCCTTGATTTTCTTGTCTTCATTCTTAGACGAATGGAAATTGGGGATTTCCAGCGTGGCAATGAGATATGTGAAGTGGGTTTTAATGGGTTTTGTTGTAGGGGAAAGAGGAAGAAGACAATGAATAGTGGGGCATGGTGTTGGCGGGAAATTGGGCGAAGATGTACAGTAGTTTGATTTCAGGGTAATTGTTTGAGGAAATGGCAAAACTGACCCCCTTATCTTGATATAAGTGTTTGCACCCATGGTCCTTGTGGTGTTATAACTTTGGGGATTTTGCAATTTTAGTCCCTGAGTTTAAATGTTGTATTTGCAAATATATTCCTTTTGGACGAATGGCAGTTAAGTGTAAAGGGTTTTGGGCTTTTGATGGGCCGGGTAGGTTTTTAAAAGGGTTTAGGGCTTTAATAAGACTTTGGGCTTATTCTTTGTTTTGGTCTTCATAATATAACTTAATGGGCTGACCCGGCCCATTAGATGGGTATGGGTGGGCCCATTAAGTATTTCTTCGGTTACGGCTTCGGCTTTGACCTTTGACTTTTTCAGGGTTGACTTTGACTTTGACTTTTTCACGCTTTTCCATTCCGTACTCGGTTTTGTCGTTTTGACTTTGTTTTTGTCATTTTCTTAGATATCTGTTACCTGCAAAATATAGATGCAAAACATACAAATACGATGTATTTTTGGTACGTTTTTGGTCATTTAAGCACGTTTTTAATGGTCAAAGGTATGTGTATTTAAACACATACCAAAATCCCCCATACTAAACTATTGTCGTGTCCTCACGCAATGCCATAAGTAAACACTTAAGAAAACTAAGAATCTTGATCCCCCTCGACTAATTACCTCGAAAGGTAGCTAAGTGTTTATCAAGAGGAATTAAGGAATCAATAGCATTGAAAAGCCTCGTTTTGACCATTTTTTAAATATTTACACTTACTACCACTAATATTTTTGTATTTTTCCTTTTTTTTCATTTTTGTATTTTTCTTTTAAAGCAATTAACTAACATATTTGACTTTCGTTATTTTTATAACTTTTAGGGATCATAGAACAAGAAACATTTCAATCCTAAAATGCCCCAAAAAAGATAAATTCATCGTTCCTGACTTTTCACTTATCCCAAACCAAGCTTAAAATGAAATCACCGCTAAATATGAGTAAAGTTGCTAACTGATATGTGAGAAATCACATATCCTTTCTATATCAAAAATTGCGTTAAAATGATCAAAATGTGTAAAAATATGCTTGTATTTGTGTATTTTGTTGTTTGTAAATGTGTAGGTACGGATAATGCAAAAATCACAAGAAAACGGTCAAAACCGGACAAACACGGACACGGGAACCCATAAAGTACACAAGAGCAGGGAGATTGCTATCAATGGTCAACACTTGGTCAACTATGGTCAGCATGCTTAATGGTAAAATCCTCAAAATACCATAAAAACCCTTAATGTTAGATCATAATACAAAAATAGTCCCTAAACCCTAACACCGTAATCTCTTTTTTATTAAAGAGATAACAGTCGTTATCTCTTATATAAACCCAAAACCAATTAAACTGGCCCATTTCTTTTATTAATATCCTAAGCCCAGGTCAAAGCCCCAACCCTCGGTCAACAATAAGTAAGACAAGAAAATAAGGGCGAAATCTGTTTTTTAACTTGTTCATCGTCTTCTTCAACCAATTACCCTGCTAGAAACAAAGGGTAAATCTTAATTAATGATGTGGCTAAATGATTCGAGTGCTATGCTACATGTCAGCAAAAGGAAACGTCAAATAAGGCTCTCATTGGCCAGAACTAACAAAGGGAAGGACACGCTGGAAGCAAACTAACACACAAAGAGTGAGATTTTACACTGAAAACAAGCTAAAAGAAGAGCACTCACTCCCAAAGAGTATGATTGATAGCTTGGCAATCCGTGTGCCTCTTATTGATCCTACGACTAAAAATGAGAATCCAATGATTGAAGATATCCAATGGTCAAGATCAAAAGCTCAAGGGGAGCGTGCTAGAAGTCTGGAAGCTTCTCCCCCAACCTATAAATACAAGGCCTCATCACTCACAGAAGGGCATATTCTTTTCTTTTTCAGTTTTTAGTAGCTTAATGTTTAGCTTATTTTCATGTAATTTTTAGCTTATGGTTTTTTAGCTAATCGTAATTTCCTTTTCAACACTTTGTACTCAATTCATTTATTAATAAAAGTTTGTCTTTCATTTAAACTCTTTTGTCAATTCTGATTTTACTTTTATGCAAAATAATGGTTGATTAAGCTTTATTACTATTTCATAAGCTCATACTACTTTAAGCTACTAAAAGCCCTCTCAAATACTTGAATTCTAAATGGAATTAGATGGCTGCTTATAGAATTCAAGTGGTAATAGTGCTTGAGGGTCAAGCTTTAGGTTTAGAATAGGTATTTGGTAATAAGCTTAAGCTATAAGCTTAAGCAGCTTATATAAGCTCTATTAAGAGCAGACACCTCTGTTTAGCTGAGGTGGAGGTACACTTTCCTTTACATTTCTCTAAGTTCTTTGTTGTCTTTAATACTTTAAGCTTATCTCTTTGTTTACTAGCTTAATCTGCTTATCACTTGCTTATTTCTATTTTATCTAGCTTATTGATGTTTAATATAGTTGTTTTATGCTTATTGGTTTGCTTGTTAGTTTAAATTTCTGTTTTTTTAAGTTAAATGTTTCAATCTGTCATGAAAATCCAAAATATTAGCTTTAGATTGTTTAAGCAATAATTGTCCCTGCATTTATTAGTTTGCTTAGATCTACTTAATAATATTCTTTAGTTGCTAATTAATATCTGGTATTTAGAACTTTAGCCTTAAATCTAAGTTTCGTAAGCTAAAGTATAGGTTTGATGAATTTAAAGGGGTGTTTGGATCAAACAGTTTTAACTTCAATTAGTATTGTTTGATGCCATTTAATCCTTTAGATTCATTCCAAATTACATAACTAGGTTTATGAGAATAGGACTTAGGATTCTAAATAGGTTATAATCAAGTAAGTTAGTAAAAGTTTAAGAAACTGTTTAGAATAAGTAAGAAGTTTAATCATTTTAAGCTTATTGGTTCTAGTTTTATTTATTGCATTCTTTGCTCTTGTTTGAGTGTCTTAAAGTTGATTAGACCAAGTTACTTAGCCTGCACTTGTGGTTTTAAGAGTTTTGGTTAAAATAGTTGTCAAATGCATCAGATAGGGAAAACAGCAAAAAGGCCTTTTTTTAGCTTAAAATTCAGTGGGTAAATTTAGAAATTAGGTCTTGATTTTCAGCACACTAGTAGTTTTTAGGTCAATTTAGATCTTTCAGGGCTTAGTTAGTTCTTAAAATCTTATTAGCTTGTCTGATTTTAAGCCTGCAGTTTAGCTTTTGTCTTCTCATTTTAAAACCAAAAATTGTGTAAACAGTCCAAGTAGTCTTTTCATTTAGATTTTTCTTAGCTCATTTGATTTTCAAACTGGCTTTTGTTTGATGTTTTAAGTAGTTTATAAGCCAATCTTTCTAATGGTATAGGTCATTTTTCCATAAGGTTCTTTTAAGTGGCTTAAAATTAAGCTCAAAAGCACCTCATTGGGCTGTTTGGTCTGCCAGTTTGTGCCTCATAGCTTATTTGCTTTTTACAGTTTATTTGCTATTTTCCTTAGCTTATTTCTGTTAATATTTGCTTATTAAGTATAGATAAATGTCTGTCATGGCTTATTTTGATTTCTCAGCAGCTTATTTAGCCTTATAGCCAAAAACAGTTTAGGCCTTAAGCACTCTTAGTTTTCTTTTGTAATCTGTGACATCTTAGACGTTATTTGCACTAACAATCATTTCTGGGCTTATTATTGCTTTTCAAAAATAATTTTAAGTTTTAAAGTTGCTTATTTATAAGTTCTTAAAAACTTTGTTTTTAAAGTTTTTCAAAAAGAAAAAAAAAGGAGTAGGGAAGTCAGGGGTGAGCAAGGCTCGAACCCCTGACCTCTACCCACTCAACCTTTTATAAACCTCACAACACACACACTCAACCATCTGCCCTGGGGACTTTTTCGATTATTGTTTGCAAAATCAATGTTTTATAGTCATTTTAGCCCAAGTAGTTTATAAGCCACTTTTGGCTTATTTCACAGCTTATTCGATAAGCTGATTTTCCCAACTTATTTTTCTTAGATTCTACATTGTTCAATTTACTTTTGCTAATTTTTTCAGAATTTTTATAAATAGTTTAGTATTTTTAAACATTTAACTTCATTAAAATCGTTTTTAATTCATAAAAAATTATAAAAAAATCAAAAAAATATAATTCTTTTTTAGAAAATTTTCTTTTAACATTTAGAACCTAGGAAAATTAGATTTGCTTTCGTAGGGTTTAAATTGTAAAATCTTGTTTTTTAAAGAAAGTGATGCATCCGTTACATGATTTTAGTGTTTTTAAGCTTAAAACTCTCTCGTTTTTGGTCTAGTTTTCTTTGTTCTAGCTTTTTAGTTAATTAAGACTTATAAAAACCAAAAAGATCAATTTAGGACTTAATTTTGATAAATTAGATTTTTTAGGTCCCATTTAGGATTCCCGATTTGCATTTTTAGTTAAAATTTAATTTCCCGTTATTAAAGTTAAGTTTAATTGTCCTTTAATTTGCTCACTATTAGGATTTTGGAAAACAAATATTCTTCGAACCAATTCAAGTCATTGTCCAAATAACAAACGAGGTCTCAATTTCATAAGTCTTTGGGAAAATGACCTGGTAGTCACTTACCGGTTTCTTACGTAGAATATTTTTGTGTCATTTTTCTTTCTACCTTTGTCCTCAAGGGTAGTTTAGGAATTTCATTATCGTTATATTATTATACGTATTAAAACTATACACATCAAGACTCAAATATAACAAGAACACCAAGGGGAGATGACATCTTCTCCAAAATGAAACTA
>BQNB010068688.1:0-12006 GCA_026074375.1 Tanacetum coccineum
CATCCTTTAATTGTTTTGATCTTGATGACGTATAACACGTGTAGTAGGCCTTCGGACCTGGACTACATAAGTCATGCATGGGCCCAAGCCCAATAAAACACTCACAAGGCACAATGGACCAACACTAAGCCCAGACTAATTGGCCACGGTCCGGAGGCAGCAAGACGGACAGAAGGCTCTCAGAGGACACCTCCGCACGACAACGGAAGTCCGCTAGGCAAGCCCAAGTCCGCAAGTCACGATTATAAGCGGATCCTCGCCCGACGAGGGTCCCACTTCGGCCCACTAATAGAAATGAGCGAAATATTATGAAAACCTAATATTTGGCTCACCTATAAAAAGGGGTACTCTGACACCCCACAAGGTACGATTTTCTGACCACATTTCACACACACATACTCTGACATTCTCTGACAAATATGTGTACTTACTCTCACGCCGGAGTCTAATCGTGGGGTCCGTCCCCACGGTAAGACTAACGGTTTACCTTTCATTGTGTAGGGAATCATCTCATTGCTGAATTTAGTACAAGATCTCATTATTGGATCAACCCAATAACCACCCAGATCCATCTTTTTAGCCCATTACATATTTTGTACTAACAGCTGGTGTCATCCGTGGGACCGCAAATACAATCGCGTTTCCTAAAATACTCGCCATGAACACTAACAAACAAACTCCCCTTAGCCAGCCCACGTCCGTCGTAAGAATACGCTAGGTAGGAGTCAGTTCGCAGGATTCCAGGCAGGCCTATTTCTGAGGAAGCCCTGCAGGAATGCTGCGACAGGAAACTACCATCAGATTCTACCAATCATAGCTGAAAAAGTGCACCAAGAGAAGGTGCATCAAGAAAAGCTCAAAGCAGTAAAAGCTCATCTCAACTTTGAGGAAGCCTCACAACATTCCGAGTCAGGAACACCAATCAGAAGAAGGGGCTCAGAAAGCGCCTTCGAACCAGTCGTTCACGCTGATCCGGAAGACCTGAGCCAAGACGTGGCCGCTCCGAGTCACCTAAGAAAAAGGGTCCAGAAAAGAAAGCGGTGTTTAAAAGGTTGGAAAAGGGCATGTTCTACAGGCTCGGAGATAAGGGGAAGAGTGTATCCCTGCACTCAGACAATTCAAGGCGTTAGCCACACCACAGTAGCCGAAGTGACACTGAAAGCTGCCACCAAAGTTCTCATTCAAGAGCAACGGAATCCGCTTCCGAGAGACATTATAACAAAATGGCATCCTCGAGAAGACGAATGACGGTGTCAGAAAGTTGGAAGGTAGGTAATTTGAAGAGTGGGATGGTCATTGGAATGTCAAATTGAGGGGAAAGTCGAACATTGAGGACGATCTATCCCAACCATGGGTATGTGAAGAAACAGATCCTTTCACTCCTCGAATCCATTACTTTGATTTCCCAAAAACCCGAATGCCTAGTCACATAAAGACATATGACAAAAAGCGACGACCCTAGGAAGACACTTAAAGATTTTTTCAGTCGGCTGCTAAGACGAAACGATGTGCAATGCCAAACATGGTGTCACATGTTCATTCTCACTTACCTCGGAAACGCTTGTTTAGAGTATGGTTTTTGATGACTTCCCAAAGGAATAGTCTTGATAGCTTCGTTGACTAAAGAAAGCATTTTTAGAAAACTACCTCCAGCAGTAGAAATACATTAAAGACCCGGTCGAAATCCACAACATCAGGCAGAGAGACGGGGAATCTATGAAAGAATTCGTGCGGAGGTACAAGCTTGAATGCAAGGATGTAAAGGGAGCTCCGAAATGCATGAAAATCTCTAGATTCATGCACGGAATCACCAATCCCGAGTTAATCAAGCGACTACATGACAAAATTCCTAAGTCGGTAGACGAAATGATGAGGGTAACTACAGCATTCCTCCGAGGAGAGGTGGCAGCCTCTAACCGTGAACGGAAGAAGTCATTCCCGTCATGGAAACAGCAAGAAGCTGGGCAAAAGCAGAACTTCAAGAAGGGGAGCTTCCGAAATCAACAAAGACCGGAGCGGAAGCAGGACAGGTTCACTCTTCTCACAAAAACACCAAAAGAAATTCTGGCTCTAGACAAAGGGAAGTTTAAGACCCTTCCGCCAATGACAACCCCGGTAGAAAAAAGAAATGCTAGCAAATTCTGCGAATTTCATGGGGAAGTGGGACATACCACCGATGAATGTATGCACCTAAAGAAGAAAATAAAAGAAATGCTAAAGGCAGGAAAGTTATCGCACTTAATAAAGGAGCTCAAACAAAGCAGCGGATAGAAACCTAGCAATACAGGAAGAGGTCGGAAAGCTCGTGGAAGCAGGAATAATAAAGGAAGTACACTACCATGAGTGGTTGTCTAACCCAGTGATGGTAAAGAAGCATGACGACAGTTGGAGAATGTGTGTCGATTTCAAAGATTTAAACAAAGCATGCCCAAAAGATGGTTACCCGCTACCAGAAATAGACTGGAAGGTGGAATCCTTATGCGGATTCCCCTTCAAGTGCTTCCTAGACGCATATAAAGGTTACCACCAAATACAAATGGCAAAAGAAGATAAAGAAAAACAGCGTTTATTACAATCCAAGGAATATTTTGCTACACAAAGATGCCTTTTGGTTTAAGAAATGCTGGGGCAACTTACCAGCGTCTGGTTGATAAGGCATTCCATAAACAGATTGGTAGAAATCTAGAAGTGTACGTAGACGATCTTGTCATAAAGATCCGTACGGAAGATGAGATATTCAAGGACATAGAAGAGACGTTTAAAACTCTAAGGTAAATTAATATGAAGTTAAACCCTAAAAAATGTACCTTTGGGGTAGAGGAAGGAATGTTTTTAGGATACAAAGTCAACACTAAGGGGCTGAAGGTATGCCCAGATAAGGTAGACGTTGTCTTAAGTCTCCCGTCCCCAAGATGCTTAAAAGATGTGCAAAAGTTAAACGAAAAACTCGCAAGCCTGGACAGGTTCTTGGTCAAATCAGCAGAGAAATCATTACCGTTCTTCAAAACTTTGAAAAAATGCACGAAGAAAAGTGATTTCCATTAGCTGAGCTCCCCATGCTAACCGCACCAATGGAAAAAGAAGAATTAATGTCTAATTGATCAGCAAAGATGAGGTAAGTGCAGGTCTAATGACGGAAAGGAAAGCTAAACAGATACCCATCTACTTTGTCAGCAGGGCATTGAGAGGTCCGGAAATAAACTATACGTTAATGGAATGGTTAGTGATGGCCTTAGTACATGATAGTAAGCGCCTAAAGAGATACTTTCAAGCACATCCAATCATAGTAATCACGGATCTACCAATACAGCAGGTGTTATCAAGACCGGAAGTAGCAGGAAGGTTACAGAAATGAAGTATCAAATTAGGAGAATACGCAATACATTACAGACCTAGAGTATCAGTCAAAGGGCAGATATTAGCGACTTTAATAGGTCGATACGACCAAAAGAGGAAATCTCCGGATATTGGTGAGAGGTGGATGAAGAACTCCCTGAAACATGGATTTTGTTTTTAGGAGGGTCCTCTGTACAGACGGTTCCGGAGCAGGACTAATACTCACAAACCCAGAAGGGATGGAATTCACTTATGCTCTAAGATTCAGGTTTGACGCAACAAATAATGAAGCAGAGTACGAAGCTTTGATTGCCGGACTAAGGATAGCGGAACAAATGGGCGTTAAGAACCTCCAAGCAAATGTGGATTCACGTTTAGTAGCCAATCAAGTGAACGGAACGTATGTTGCAAAGGAAAGTGACTGATCCGATGTACTGGAACAAAGGTAAATAAGAACACTTACAAACAGCTTCAAGGCGTTCTCAATCAGACAAGTCCCTAGAAGTGAAAACAAAAAAGACGACGCACTAAGCAAAATAGCTTCCACAAGCTTTGCACACTTGAGTAAGCAAGTATTGGTTGAAGAATTAAAGGAAAAATCCATAAGTGAAGTAGAAATATTGGCAGTAGTGGAAGAAGAAGGATGAGTTCTTGGATGGGGGGGTAACCTACAATTTTTAAATACCTCGCGGAGGGAACCCTACCAACGGATGTGAAGAAAGCAAGGGCAGTAAGACGCAAGTCGTGGCGGTTTGCCATAATTAATGGGACCCTTTACAAAAAATCTTTTCTCGAACTATGGCTAAGGTGTGTAGGACCACTTCAAGCCAACTATGTCCTGAGAGAGATACATGAAGGATCTTGTAGCATGCATGCAGGTACATGATCCGTCGTGGCTAAAGCCTTGCAGACTGGTTATTACTGGCCTACCATGCATAAAGACGCAAAGACGTTAATAAGAACATGCCAAGACTGTCAAGTTCATAAACCCGTCCCAAGGAACCCCCAGCCAAGGTAACCACTAATCATCATCTCATGGCCTTTTTAAAGTGGGGAAATTTAATAGCGGACCTTTTTGGAAGGCCAGGGGGGAAAGTCAAATTCTTAGTAGTAGCCATGGATTACTTCACAAAATGGATTGAAGCAAAACCGGTCGCGAACATTACTGGCAATCAGATTAAAAAATTTGTGTGGGACAATATTGTCTACAGATTCGGACTCCCCGGAGAGATCATTTCAGACAATGGAAGACAGTTTCGAGATGATCCATACAAGGATTGGTGCGAAAAACTATGTATCCGTCAACATTTTACTTCTATTAAGCATCCGCAGACCAATGGCCTAGTAGAAAGAGCAAATCGCAGCTTAGGAGAAGGAATGAAAGCAAGGTTGGATGCAAGAAGCAAGAACTGGATGGAGGAGGTCCCCCATGTTCTATGGGCGCACCGCACAATGATAAAGTCTAGCAATGGAGACACCCCGTTCTTATTAACATACGGAACGGAGGCAGTCGTCCCGGCAGAGATTGGCATGCCTACACTCAGAACATCGGAAGTGGACCTGGTATAAAACAATGAAGCTTTGGAAATCAACCTTGATCTCTTGGAAGAAATGAGAGATGAAGCAGCAATATGTGAAGCTAAGAGTAAAGCAAAAATGAAAAAATACTATAACTCAAAAGTTCAAAATACAAGTTTTAAACTGGGAGACCTTGTGTACCGCAACAACGATGCAAGCTGAGCAGAAGAAATTGGAAGGTAGGGCCCAAGTGGGAAGGATCATACGAGGTAACGGAAGCACTTGGAAAAGGGAGCATATAAGTTAAGAGACCGTGACAGAAAGCAACTTCCGCGGACTTGGAATATCAACAACCTCAAGAAATGTTATGTTCACGCAATGTAAGCAACTCACCCATGCTGTAACAACTCACATTTTCACACCTTTTTACTTCAATGAACATCCAATTATTTATTATAAACTTTTACGCGTTCACTTTAATTTCCAACGATAAATTAAATCGCGTAAGCTAAAAACGATCATTCAATGTAAATGGGCATTAAACAATTAAATGTTTACATCAAGCAAGTGTTAAGTAATTATTTTGAGGGTAATTATTAACATTGTTCATTTTATTTTATCGGTTACGTAAAGTGTTTACGTTTCGCGATAAATTACGTTTAGGCATTCCCGGAACCACCAAAATAAATCTACGCTTCAACAAATAATCATTATTATTTCTAATGACTAAAAGTTTTATAAAACTTTACCACACTTATCAATTGGGACGCCACATTTAAAAGGAAAGAACACAAGAATTAAACATTTACTTATATTACAACTTATACTTCCTCATTTCCACTTTAAGTAAATGAAAGTTACTTACATTTTATTATCAAAATGTTGCAAGTAAATATCTAGTAACAAGAACCCTTGAAAGCATGAACTAATCCTAACTTTTAGGAACATAAAAACACAAGTCTTAATGAGTTATGTTTCCTTGACCAAACTTTTTCCTAAAAATCCTCATGGTGTCTTTTGACTAGCTTATAACACATATAACTCTTGCACTTTATAAGAAATAAAACACACAACACTTCACTTGATAAAAATCAAAACCATTCTCCCTTTTTCTCTATACTAGCCACGTCCCAAAATTTAACACACAAACCATCCATACAACTTTATTCTACAACATTTACAAGTACTCATACATCATATCTAAGATACCTCAAGATGTTTTAAAGACTTGGTTAAGCCTTTACAAGTATTAAAGCAAGAAAAGGACCATCTCTTTGTTTCTTCCATCAAAACCCACGTCCCATATTAAATTTCAAGAACCATCCATACAAATTTTTTTATACCACATTTACAAGCACTCACACATCATATCTAAGATACCTCAAGATGATTTGAAGCATTGGTTAAGCATTTGCAAGGGTTAAATAAGAAAGGAAGCTAGGATTTTTCTTGGAAAAGTTAGGGTTTTCTTGGTTGTAAAAGCTAGGGTTATAAGCTAAGCAAGGGTTTGGATTTTCGTTGGTCATCATATCTCATCATACTAAGGTTATCTAAGACCCTACTCATTTCATAACCATGATTTTATGTGTATATAAGTTCTTTATAGCAAAATCACCATTAGGATGCTTTAAACATGTAAAATGAATTTCTACTTGTGATTATGGAATTGTACACTTGCACACATGTTATATGGATGGTAATATGAGGTTATAAATGGGTACACAAGTGTTGTACACTCTTGGTTATGCATAAAAAGTGTTAATACAAGATTAGGGTTTTTAAGAGTTTACTTAAAAAGCTACAAGTAAAAGTGTGTAAATAACTTACTAATCTTGTAAATCTTGTTATCATGGACTTATTTGGACAAAGGATGGACTATGGACATTATTATATGTATCATATGTGACAAATAAGGTTATAAAAGACTTATGGTAAATTACAAAATGGAAAAGTGCATAAAACAAGCTTTATATATAAGTATACATATAGATTATAAAGGGGCTGTTTTGATTTCGAATTTCCAACAGTGGGTTTGACCTTTTATAAAAATAATACGCCTCATGACGATTCCAAAAAGGTAAGAAACTCGAAAAACGGATTAATAACGAAAAAGATACGATAAATTATACGTTTTACGTTAATACCGGATTTATAAAATAAATTTTATCAAAAGTTACAGTTCATCAGGAACATTTATTTTGGAAAACATCATTTATATAATAAAGCTTTTAAATACGAGAACGTACTCGAAAGAATCGGTAAAAACGGAGCTATAACAAATAAGTTACGCCGTTTACGGGTTTTACGATAACTAAAACTATAAAAATAAGTTTATAACTGGTATAAACAGTAAAATCACTGTTCATCAGAGGACTAAAAATATAAAAATATCAAATTATTATAACTCGTCCTAATACGAAAGCGTGGACATAAGAAACGTAGAAACGGGCTTAAAACGAGAAAGTTACGCACTATTTTATAACTTGTGCACTATTTCCTTAGATGAATAGTGTTGGTTCGTTTTTAAAAAAAATTGCGAAACTTTTTAGAATCACTTAAATAATATTTATACTTGTTTTAAACCTTATAAATATTATTTTATGAAGGCGATTAAATCATTTAACGATTACGAGAATACAAATACATGATTAATATGTATTAAATGCGATTTAATTTCACAAACACAATTAGATGGTGATTTAGCTATGTAGAATGATATATGGTAGTAGTTACTCAATGTGATTAGTACTTATACGTCCTTAAATTAAATAGGTTGCATCTGACGATTTACGTGACGCATTTTTACTTGGAAAGTATATTATTGATTAACTCACTCGAGGTGAGTTCATAGCCCCATGTTTTACTGGTTTTAAATATATTTTTGGGGTGAGAACATGCTTTGTTTACAATTGGACGCAAGTAACTTTGAAATACTTACTGTTTTGGATATTGCATACCATGCAATACTTACTGTTTTGGATATTGTATACCATGCAATACTTACTGTTTTGAATATTGTATACCATGCAATACTTACTGTTTTGGATATTGTATTCCATGCAATACTTACTGTTTTGAATATTGTATACCATGCAATACTTACTGTTTTGGATATTGTATACCATGCAATACACACTCTAAACAATTGCGGTCCTACACTCATACATTTTTACAAACCTATGAATTCACCAACTTTATGTTGACCGTTTTAAGCATGTTTTTCTCAGGATTTCAAGGTACAAGGATACATTGGTGGTCTATATTTTTGGAATCATGGCTATAAAGATTCAAGTGCATTGTATTTTGGGGATATTATTCAGGAAGTAAAATCTTCACATTTTTAAGGATGAACAAGTTAAAGCAGGGTGCTTTTGTATCAAGTATTTTATTAAATCCAATGTATCATTTTCAAACGACACAATTAGAGGTCGTTCTTATATCTTGTGCAATGTTATTATGAAGTGACATGCCCCGGATATCTATATTCAGCTGCGACCCATTTTTAGGGGTGTTACAACTGGTGTGTGCTATTCTTGAATACCCCAAGCCTTTGTACTTTTTCTTCAATAGAGACCTCTTGGGATGAGGAGGATTGCCCTCTTGTGCTTCTTTGACTTTTGCTCATTGTATAAAACGAAATCAACAAAAGAATGGACGAAATTAGGATAACACTTAAGGTATGTGTGATCAGAGGGTCACGACGGCGTCGTGGTTTTGCCTTGACGCCGTTAGAGCGATTTTTTGTTTGAAAATGGTTTGCGAGGAAAAACCAAGCTATTTTCTGTTAAATCCAATTTGGGGGTGTTACAGATGGTATCAAGAGCCAAGGTTATAGAGAACCAGGTCAAATGTTTTTGCTGGACTATAACCGTTTTCAAACATTGCATTCATACAAAGGGATTTTCACGGGACATACATACACTATTTGTTTGCATTAGTTGGTCATACTAGATGCTTACATGATTAATATACGTGTTTATATTATAGTACGTATATTACTACTGGTCTTATATAATATACTTATATAAGTTTAATTTTGCTTGTTATAGCAGTCATGTCGCGTTTATGATTTTATGAAATCTAACGGGTATTATATTTTCTTGTAATTGAAGAAAATGGCACCAAAGAAAAGGACCACAAGGTTAAACCCAGAAACAACACCGGCTGCAACAGCCGCCACCACTACCACTGTCACTAATGCCCAACTTCAGGCAATGATTGACCAAGTTAGGACTGCCGCTAAGGCGAGAACGGGTGTCAGAAGGACTGAACGCGTTGCTCGAGAGTGCACTTACCAAGACTTCATGAAGTGCCAACCCCTATTTTTCAAAGGCACTGAAGGAGTTGTCAAATTAACCCAGTGGTTTGAACGGATGGAAACTGTGTTTCGCATAAGCAATTGCACTGTGGAAAACCAAATCAAGTTTTCCACATGTACTCTTCTTGGAGTTGCTCTAACGTGGTGGAACTCACACGTTAGGACTGTTGGTCACGACGTTGCATATGCAATGACTTGGACTGACCTGAAAAAGAAGATGACAGACAAGTACTGCCCGAGGAGCGAGATTAAGAAACTCGAGGTCGAGTTGTGGAATTTGAAAGTAAAAGGTACTGATGTACTAGGCTACAATCAACGTTTCCAGGAACTGGCATTGTTGTGTGTCAGGATGTTTTCTGAGGAGTCTGATAAGATTGAGAAATATGTCGGTGGTCTGCCCGACATGATTCACGGAAGTGTTATGGCATCAAGGCCGAAAACAATGCAGGATGCTATTGAAATGGCAACTGAACTGATGGACAAAAAGATCAGCACTCTTGCTGAACGTCAAGCTGAGAATAAGAGGAAACTTGACAACAACAACCAAGCTCAACAACAATCTCCCAAGAGACAAAATGTGGCTCAAGCTTACGCCGCTGGGACTGGTGAAAGGAAGGAGTATGCTGGAACTCTTCCATTGTGCAACAGGTGCAAGCTGCACCACAATGGGCCATGTACTGTAAAGTGCGGGAATTGCAAGAAGATTGGCCACATGACCCGAGATTGTAGAAATCCTGCTGCCGCTAGGAATCAAAGAACCCTCACTTGCTATGAATGTGGGAATCCAGGGCACTACAGGAGTGATTGCCCGGAGCTAAAGAACCAGAACCATGGAAACCAGGCTGAAGGTACTGGAGCACGTGGAATGGTGTATGCCTTTGGAGGAGGAGAAACCGAACAAGACATTAACAACATTGAGGATGAGATTGAAGCTTAAAAGAGAAAGTTGTCTCGCTTTGCCTAGTAAACCCTAAGTTGGAACTATCTTAAACTTTATCTCCTTAGGAGTTCTCGTTCTATTTCTCTTAAATGTTCGTTGTACGAATGACTTTAAATTATCTATCAAATTATCGTATTATAAAAATTTCGTCAATATTAACTTAGATTCCTTATTTACTCTTGCAAACTACTCTCACGAATATCATGAAATCATAACGCCATTTTGACGAAAATGAGCAATGCATCGTTAGTCCTCAATTATACATGGCCTGATCAACTATGTATAATTCAGGAAGGACCATGCCATGCTGAGAGTAGTCACCTTAAAACTTCTTGTCAAAAGACAATTTTCTATTTATATCAAGTTCTGCGTGCGTATTCATAAAATGTAATCATCGCGAGAAACCAAACTGACAATAATAATCACTAAGTAAACTCTTACACCACCGTACTATATAAAGTCGACATCATTTTATACAAAAATCCTATGTCCAAAAGTCAAGACGCATCCCTAGTCACCCTAGGACGATCCACTAACAAGTTTACTCGCCATTAAGGAATATACCAATTCATCATTTTCGACGAATACGTAATACCATAGAGCTTGGTAGTTACGACACCACCATAGGTATAAAGTCGTTATCACTCTAAGAAAGATGTTATAACTGACGCGTTAAGCCAAAGGGAATAAAAAAAGCCCGCTAGAAGTCGAGCTTTGGTCGCAACAATAAATATTAAACCAACATCACAAATCCTGAACACTCAAGTTAAAGCACACTAAAGGGGAATGCAAATGAGTTACCAAGCGTGGTAACAAAATATTCGAATGACATAAAATAAAAATAACAAATAGAATTGTTGCCACAACATCCGTTTATTATCTTAGAAATAAGATTACATAAGGACATAAAGGAAATACAAGCTTTATTACAACCCTCCCCTAGCAATAATATCTATTTCTTCCAAAGGAGATCCACGCCGATTGCAAGAATGATGAGGGGCATGAGAATTGCTAGAATAAAGGCCAGATACTGAAATCCTTCTTCGTATGGGAAGTAGGCAAGATAAATGCCGAGTGCTATCGCGGTCGCTATCACCAAGAGCATGATGATGTGCAACATTTAAGGATTAGATAAGAGAAAATGTAAGTGAAAGATTAAGTGTTGTGTGGAGAAATGGAGGATAAAAATTTGGTATTTAAAGGGAGGGAGTAGCCATTGGGGCTACTGTTTATAGCCGTTGGAGTTACTGTTCATATAAAAAAGGGTTTTAATACCCACACCTCTTCATCAACACTATTCTGAAAGACAACTCAAACTGAATTGCGGGACGCAATTCTCTTAACACGAGGAGACTGTAACAACTCACATTTTCACACCTTTTTACTTCAATGAACATCCAATTATTTATTTTAAACTTTTAAGCGTTCACTTTAATTTCCAACGACAAATTAAAGCGCGTAAGCTAAAAATGATCATTCAATGTAAACGGGCATCAAACAATTAAATGTTTACATCAAGCAAGTGTTAAGTAATTATTTTGATGATAATTATTAACTTTGTTCATTTTTATTTTTATTGGTTACGTAAATTGGTTACGTTTCGCGATAAAATACGTTTAGGCATACCCGGAACCACATTAATTAATCTACACTTCAACAAATGCCCATTTTTATGCCCAAAACCCAAAGTTTTATTAAACTTTACCCATGTTAACAATGTTAGTCATACGGTTTATAAAAATAAACTAACTAAAATTTACATGTTACTATTTATATACAACTACACCTTATATAATGACTTTAAACTTTCAAGTATAAGTAGATATTGTGTACAAATATCTAAAACACACATTTTGGTCTTTCTTCCCCCTATACATGGCAACAACAACATTAG